>JARGCV010000006.1:27042500-27170000 GCA_034064705.1 Bothrops alternatus
GGCGGGAGCCAATGTACAATTTTGTGGTGGCCATTTATGCTGAAATGCATTCAGTCTTAGTTCCACAAGACCGTCTGGAAACAGCAAGGAACCAGCCCCGCCCTCTGGGTGCATGCTGGGGAGGTGCCACCCTTTGTGAGGAATGAAGAAATGCACCATCACTTGGAAGTGGCCAGCAAATGGCCCTCGCCACATATCCGGCTTGATGGGCTCTGCCTGATCCCTCCCCTTTCTGCCAGAGACCCTCAGATCTGTCCCAGTCCTGTCCAGGCCCCCACAGACACCCTTGACGCAAATGATGTAGCGCTGACCATGCCCACCCAGTAGGCCACACCCACTCCATCCATGCCCACCCAGTAGGCCACACCCACCTGGCCCTCTTGAGGGCAACCACAATGCTGATGCGGCCCTCAATGAAATTGAGTTTGACACCCCTGCTGTCTCATTGCCTAACAGAACAGCTCCTCAGGACGCCCCACAAAACCCAGTTTGCCTTCTTCAGCTCTTTGCAGTTGGTTCTGTCTTCTGCAGAGAAAGGAACGTTCTGGAGAGCCAAGAGAACGACAGAGGGACTACCAAAATTATAGTCTAGGTTTTAAAATGAAAAAAAGGTCTTTCAATGGAAGAACTCTGACAAATGAGCTCTGAGAGAGAAGCATTGCCTCTTACTTTACAATTACTCTGTCAACACCATTCATTTCAATGGGCCAGTGTCATAAACTCTACGATCATGATCATCAGATACAGAGCTTGGGGCTTCCTTCTCCTGTTTCATCTCCACTGGTCAGACAGATATGCCAGTGACATTTCCCTCTGCTGGGATCTCTGAGTGATGCAAAATCTGTGCGTTGTGCTATGTGGGTATCCAAAAGGGGTGGCTGACCACCAGGTTGCCACAGGGCAAGATGGTTTTCTGTTCCTTCCTTTCCAGAGCATCTTTCAAATAAGGAATGATAAAATGGCTGGCCATAGGCTTTCTTTGGCACCTGAAAACTGGCCCTGTTCATTGGACTAAAGAGAAGGAAAATATGCTAAACAGGGATGGGGATAATAATAATAATAATAATAATAATAATAATAATAATAATAATAATAATAATAATAATAATAATAATAATAATAATAATAATAATAATAATGTTGGAAGGGACCTTGGAGGTCATCGAGTCCAACCCCCTGCTCAGACAGGAAAGCCTATACCATTTCAGACAAATGGCTGTCCAGTCTCTTCTTAAAAACCTCCAGTGTTGGAGCATTCACCGCTTCTGGAGGTAGGTTGATTAATTGTTCTAACTCTCAGGAAATTTCTCCTTAGTTCTAAGTTGCTTCTCTCCTTGGCTGGTTTCCATCTGTTTCTTCTTGTCCTACCATCAGGTGCTTCGGAGAATAGCTTGACTCCCTCTCCTTTGTGGCAACCCCTGACATATTGGAAGACTGCTATCATGTCCCCCCTTGTCCTTCTCTTCATTAAACTAGACTTACCCAATTCCAGCAACCATTCCTTATATGTTTTAGCTTCTAGTCCCCTAATCATTTTTGTTGCTCTTCTCTGTACTCTTTGTAGAGTCTCGACATTTTTCTTTATATAGTGGTGACCAAAATTGGATGCAGTATTCCAAGTGTGGCCTTACCAAGGCCTTGTAAAGTGGTATTAACACTTCATGTGATCCTGATTCTATCCCTTTGTTAATGCAGCCTAGCACTGTGTTGACTTTTTGGGCAGCTGCAACACACGGCTGGCTCATATTTAAGGGATTGTCCACTAGGACTCCGAGATCCCTCTCACAGTTACTATTATTGAGCAAGGTACCCCCTATATTATACCTATACATTTGTTTTTTTTCTTGCCTAAATGTGGAACCTTACTTTTCTCACCATTGAGTTTCATTTAAGAAATTCTCCCAGGGGTTCACCGATCTGTTTCTGCCTAGCTTAATAAGGGGCCATCCAATGATGTGCAAGTAAACTTTTGTTTATATGACATCTGTTTATATCATGCATATACCAGGGCTCTAGCCATTGCAAAGATAAACTAGGTATTTAAGGCATAATATTCTCCTTTGGCTGTTTAGTTGCTTCC
The DNA here is from genome assembly GCA_034064705.1 of Bothrops alternatus. Taxonomy (NCBI): domain Eukaryota; kingdom Metazoa; phylum Chordata; class Lepidosauria; order Squamata; family Viperidae; genus Bothrops; species Bothrops alternatus. The sequence goes on from JARGCV010000006.1 coordinate 27,044,581, forward strand.
TTTTTTTCCAGTATGACTTACCTATTCCAGTTCTCATATTTTAAATTCTGGTCCAGATTATCAAATGGTGAAAAAGATGCATAGGAGGAAATTTTTTTTAAAAAAAAATCTTATGTTCCTAACAGAAGGAAATCAAATAGAGGGCAAATAGTTAGTAACATCTATAGCTAAAATATGCCAAACCCGTTATTGTTCTAAAGGGAGAAGGATAGTAACATCGGACACATAAGTGTAACTCCTAAGAATGCTGTCAGGAGTGTCTTTTGCTCTCTCAGACATTGTAGGAGGAGACTCATGTTAGTGGCAAAAACTTATAAACAATCTTTTCCAATTAATAAATTGCATTAAAAGGCATACACTTTGATTTATGGCACTCAGTACCCTAAGGTTACACTATTCATAGTTGCTGTAAAATAGCTAAATTTCAGTGAGGTCATGAAAATGGTTGTTCAGAATTTTAAGGGTATGTGAGACCGAGAAGAGTAGCAATTTCCTTCTCAGCTCTCATTCCCTCTATTCAAACTCTCAAAAAAAAACACCCCAATTTCACATCCCTTCCACTGAGGTTATCTCCTTACCCCACGGCCTCCTGCTGCTCTTCCATAAACTGAGAGGCTTGGGCTGAGCCCTTTGATCCTGCTCTAAGTTGCCTAGCATGTATATAAATGGGCTGTTGACTCTCATCTCCAATTCCCTGTAATTCCAACAAAACTAATATAATGCAAGCAATATTACTCTTGACTTCCCTTTCTTCTCCCATGTTCTGCAGAGAGCCAGGTTCCTTTGCTGATCACAGTTTGGCCTCTAGAAGTTGTGAAACAGACAGGAAAGTAAGATCTACCCTTTCTTCTAGCCTGATCTTCATTTGTGCGAAGTGCTAAACCACATCTGATTTCCTTCTTTATTTTCTGCTTGTCTTTCTTCCCAGCCCCTCTTGCTGAAATGTAAATGGCAACGCTATTGGAGGCAGGGTTGGTGTGTATTACCCCCAAATCTATATTGTTATTGATATCCATCTATTGCAGGGGTGTCAAACTCAATTTCATTGAGGGCCGTATCAGCATTGTGGTTGCCCTCGGGTGTGTGTGTGTGTGGCCAGGGTGGGTGTGGCCAGCTCTACATCATTCACATCAAGGGTGCTGGTGGGGGCCTGGGCAGGAGTGGGACAGTTCTGAGGGTCTCTGGAAGAAAGGGGTGGGACCAGGGTAGAGCCCATCAAGCCGGATATGTGAAGTAGGTGAGAGCCATTTGCTGGCCACTTTCAGGCGATGGTGCATTTCTTCATTCCTCACAAAGGGTGACACCTCCCCAGCATGCACCCAGGGGGCAGGGGCGACACAGCAGGGGCTGGTTCCTCACTGTTCCCAGACGGTCTTGTGGAGCTAAGACTGAATGCATTTCAGCATAGATGGCCACCATAAAATTGTACATTGGCTCCCGGCCAGCCTGGGCCAGGGCCAAAGCAGCAGGGGCTGTTCCCTCACTGTTTCCAGGATGGCTTCGTGGGCCACATGAAACCACTTTGCGGGCCGCATTCAGCTCCCGGGCCTTGTGTTTGACATGTCTGATCTATTGGTTCACCTTGGGTGGATTATTTTTTCCCCTTCCAACTTGCTGATGTCTGTAGAAAAGAGAAAATTGTCGCTGTGTAATCTGTAAAATCTCCCAAAAAAAGTTTGGAGACATTTTTCAGCCAATTGGTCTCCTTAAGGTTACCCTCTCAGTTATTGAAAAAGGACAGCATAGCTAGCACCTCCTTGCCCTGGAGGACCCAAAGACTGGGAAATGGCTGTTAACAGATGTAGGACCAAATAGGCAAAGAGGGGTCCCCACTCAGCTAAATGAATCAGAGGCCTCTGACTAGGTGAATCCAATCAGCTAAAAAGGCAGCTCCCTTAAAGTAGTTTCCAAAGTTCGACATTACTTCTCTGCCCCACTGAAGCTGAGTCAAGGCACAGTTCTCAAGAGCTGAGCATGCCTTCCCTGCACTGATTTAATCAGAGCGTGTTTTATAGGGCTCAAAGCCCACGGTGGCATAGTTAGGAGTGGGGGGAATCAAAGGCCACTGACTTTCTCAGGGTGTGCAGTTACAGGATCACACCCAACATGCTGCACATGAAAGTCAGAGTTTGTCTCAAATAATCCGGCCCAGTGACTCAGAACCGGGGAGGACAATCTGCTGGGGCTGCCTTAAATGAGAGGAGAGGAGAAGCTGCTCTGAATAATTCCTTGATGTCATCCATTGTTTGGTTCGGGGTATTGTCTTGCATGCAAGGCTTCTGCCACTGTTGATCAAAGGACTGCATGCAAACAAATCAGAAGAAGCCCCCCTCCTCTTTCTGGTGGACAGTATTTCTCTATCAGTATTGTTTTATGGAAACATGAACCCCTCTTCTGCATCAACCCATACTTTATTACCATCACTGATCCAGGAGAAAAACTGAGAGAGCCAGTTTGGTCTAGTGCAGTGTTTCTCAACCTTGACAATTTTAAGGCATGTGGACTTCAACTCCCAGAATTCCACAGCCAGCAATTCTGGCTGTGGAATTCTGGGAGTTGAAGTCCACATGCCTTAAAATTGTCAAGGTTGAGAAACACTGGTCTAGTGGTTAAAGCACTAAACTAGAAACCAGGAGATGGTGAGTTCTAGGTCTGTCTTATCCATGAAATCTGGCTGTATGGCTTTGGGACAATCACCAGGAAACAGTGAATTCTAGTCCCACCTTAGCCATGAAAGCTGGCTGGGTGACTTTGGGCCAGTCCCTCCCTCTCAACCCAATCCACCTCACAGGTCTTTGTTCCCTCTCAACCCAATCCACCTCACAGGTCTTTGTTGTTCTGGGGAAAGCAAAAGTAGAGCAGAGCAGAGCAGAGCAGAGCAGAGCAGAGCAGAGCAGAGCAGAGCAGAGCAGAGCAGAGAAGAGCAAGAGCAAGAGCAAGAGCAAGAGCTAGAGCTAGAGCTAGAGCTAGAGCTAGAGCTAGAGCTAGAGCTAGAGCTAGAGCTAGAGCTAGAGCTAGAGCTAGAGTTAGAGTTAGAGTTAGAGTTAGAGTTAGAGTTAGAGCAGAGCAGAGCAGAGCAGAGCAGAGCAGAGCAGAGCAGAGCAGAGCAGAGCAGAGCAGAGTAGAGTAGAACTAGAAGGGACCTTGGAGGTCTTCTAGTCCAATCCCATGCTCAACCAGAAGACCTATACCATTCCAGACAAGTGGCTGTCCTGTCTCTTCTTAAAAACCTCCCGTGATAGAGAACCCACAACTTCTGAAGGCAAGTCTTTCCACTGGTTAACTGCTCTCACTGTTAGGAAGTTTCTCCTTAGTTCTGGGTTGCTTCTCTCCTTGAATTAAAGAGAAACTTAATTCGATTAGTTATGTTTGCTGAATTGTTTATAAAAACAACAAAGGTGGGCTATAAATAAAATAAATAACTAAAACACAAAAGCATGTAAGAGTATAATAATCAAGGGACAGAGAGTTTGATGGCATTTTCATCCCTGCCACACAGAACATAAGCCACAGTGCTGGGAATCATCTGCTTCTCTTAGGAAACCCATTTGGTATATGCAGATGTTGCTCAGTTGAAGGGCAGGTTCCTGATGGAGGGTCACCTATGGACCTTGCCAAGCTCAACGTGGCCCTCAGTTTTGCCTAGACTGGCTTCCCTTTTACAACTTAGTAAGGTCTGTTCTTATTTACCAAAAAAGACATGGCTAAACCATCTAGTAGCACTGTTTGCCTTTGTTGGGAGGCAGACAGTAACATGCAGAGCTGTCTGGTGTCTGCCTGGCACTCTGCCATTGGCCTCCCAAAAAAAGAAAATCCAACACACCGGTCCCAGCCTCTCCATGCTTTTCCTTGAATGGTTAAGGAAGCTTTACAACCTACAACCTTCCACACAGCCTTCATCTGAGATCAGGCCCTGTCGATTCCTTTTGCCAGTTCCTGAGAAGCTGCCCATCCCTTTGGGGCTGGTGCTATGCACCCAGCTGGATGGATTTAAGAGAGGCTCAGCCTTTCTCCAGAGCGTGGTGAGACCAGGGGTGCTGCTGCTGCAGCTGAGGATGATGAATAGATCCAGGTAGAAGACTAATTTAAAAAAAACAAAACACCCCGAGACAGAAGAAACTGCTGTCTCCCAGATTGATAAAAGCCAGGATACAGTAAGCGATTCCAAAAGAAAGATAAAAGAGTTGGGACTGGACTTTTGAGAGTTTTAACTCATTCTCTCCCTCCTAACATCCTGACAAAATTTCCCTTCCAAAACTTCCATTTGCATTTCAAGAGAAATCTGGCCTGGCCTGGTCTTGAAATGCAAATGGCTTTTTCTGAAAAGTGATTTATGTGGAGATGGGTGGTAGAAATAAAAGAGTAGCTTTTGGAAGCCCAGCCACGAAGCAACAATGGGGAGTTTCATTCATTTCCCACAACCCCAAACATAAATTACTTCTTCTTCAGCTTCCATTTCAAGAGAAGTCTCCATTGAGAGGAATGTCAAACCCAGGACAGGAAGAGGAAGAGTTACTCTCCACCATATTGCTTGGTCAGGCTCCAAAAGACTGTGATTTGCATAGTGAAAAAAGTAGGGGACCCAATTATACCTCCATGTGTTAATTGTGTTTACACATTCACACCATTAATGTCAGTGCTTGGTTTGATCTCCAGCCTGCTGAATGCCTGGAAGGCCACAGAGAGGTCTTCACCACTTTGAAGAAAACCTGTACAAATGAACAGCTGGTGGGTCAGGACTTTGCACTGGAAGCCAGACAAGGTCCATTCACACCATCTCCTTGTTTCCCTCCGACCCCTCCCCTCGGTGAGGACAACTTCAGCAATGGTTGCTGGGACTGGCAATGAATCTTTCGCCACACAAAATGAATGAAAGAACTGGAAGAAGGAGGGAAGGGAGGTCCAATTGTCTGCTGCCCACAGAAATTGCCTGGTAATTTGGTTAGAATTAAACACCTTTCCCTCGAGAGAGTGGGAGGAATAAGACATCACCGATCTCCAGTCTATAGCTGCAGCACTTCCAAAAAAGTTCCACAAGCAATTGCACCTAATTCAGGTGACCCTGAGGGCTCAGATAAACTCCTCCTTCTCTTCCTCCTCCTCCTCCTCCTCGTCCTCTTCCTCCTCCTTCTCTTCCTCTTCTTCCTCCTCCTCCTCCTCCTCCTCTTCCTCCTCATATGTGGTCCTACTTCGAAAAGAGATGGAAAATGTAACTGCCTTGTGAAACTCATCCAGGAAATAGAATAAAAGCTTGGTTTTTTTTTTTTTGGTCTTATATAGAAGAATTTGTTCTCTATATAGTGCAGTGGCTCTCAACCTTTTTCAGGTTGAGACCCCACTTGTGCCGCCCATACGCGCCGCGACCCCGACCCGGGTGCGCGCGCGCGCAACGGGCCGATCCGCGCATGCGCGGTGCACGCGACGAAAAAAATGAAAAAATAAAATAAAAAAAACAAAATGGCGGACTGGGACGGGCCGATCTGCGCATGCGCATGCGATGGGCTGATCTGCGCATGTGCGGGGGGCGCAACGAAAAAAATAAAAAATAATAATAAAAAAACAAAATGGCGGACCGCGACGGGCCGATCTGCACATGCGCATGCGATGGGCCGATCTGCGCATGCGCGGGGGCGTGACGAAAAAAATAAAAAAAATGATAAAAAAAACCAAAATGGCGGACCGCGACAGGCTGATCTGCGCATGCGCATGACGCGCCGAACTACGCATGCGCAGAACCGGCGGGCCGGCCGGCTCCAGACCGGGCCTGCCTCGCCTCCCACCGCTGCCTCAGAGACTCCGGCAGGCACACCGAGGAGTGGTCCAGAGCAGGCGGGTGCAAAGCTTCCTCCTTCCCGCTCCGCTCTGCCACGTCCCAGGCCCAGCATCCTCCTCGCCCTCCGGCAGCCGGCCAAGCGGTTGGGGTAGCCGGACCTCGAGGCGGGCCCGCACTTCACCGAGACCGGGCCGGCTGTGGCGAGAGGCGGCCCACGGCCCGAGAGAAGCGAAAGGCGCCTGGCGGCCGCCTCCAGCCCCCAGGTCCGCGCTCCGGAATGGCGTCCAGGTCACAGCGCTCCACCTGCCAGGCTCGTCCGGGACTCCCATGCCTTCCGCAGGGCCGGCAGCGGCTGCAGGTAGGTAGGCGGGCAGAAGGACTGGGGAGCCCGCCCGGGCCAGCTCGCTCTCGGCGCCAGTCCCGCTCGGGTCGGGCCGGCCAGCTGGGCGGGGGGCGTCTGACCAGGCTCCCCGGCTTCCTTCTTGGCTCGGCCTCCCCCCACGCCCAGCAGGGACTCACCAGGTAGTTCATCTTGCCGGTCCGCTGGCTGGGCACCTTACCGCCTGCTTCGGCCGCCGCCGCTGAAGGAGGGAGGGAGGGAGTGAGCAGGGCCGAGCCAGAGCCAGAGCCAGAGCCAGAGCCAGAGCCAGAGCCAGAGCCAGAGCCAGAGCCAGAGCCAGAGCCAGAGCCAGACAGGCAGGCAGCCCCCGCGCACCCGGCCACCCCCCCGCGGCGCCTGGGAGGAGGAAGGGGAGCCGGAGCCCCCATTGGCCGATGCGGAGAAAAGGGGGCGGCGCTGGCGAGGGCTGGCCAGGGAGGAGAGCGAGGAGAGGAGCACGGACTTGGGGGTTGGAGGCGGCCGTCAGGCGCCTTTCGCTTCTCTCGGGCCGCCGGGCGCCTCTCAAGGCTGTCCCGACCGCTTGGCCGGCTGCCGGAGGGCGAGTTGGAGGCCGGGCCTGGGACGTGGCGGAGCGGAGCGGGAAGGAGGCAGCTTTGTGCCCGCCTGCTCCGGACCACTCCTAGGTGTGCCTGCCGGAGTCTCAGAGGCAGCGGTTGGAGGCAAGCGGCCCGGTTGCGCTGCGCATGCGCAGTTCGGCTCATTCTGCTGTGCATGCGCGGATCGGGTCGTCGTGCACACTGCACATGCATGGTTTGGCCCGTCGCGTGCACGCGATGGGCCAAACTGCGCATGCGCCGGCCGAAAAAAATGAATAAAAAATGAAAAAAAATGGAAAAAAATGGCGGGCGGTGGCGTTTGGCGACCCCCGTGAAATGGTCATTCGACCCCAAATGGGGTCGCGACCCATAGGTTGAGAACCGCTGTTATAGTGCTTGCTAAGAAGTGGAACAGACTTCAACTCCCAGAACCCCCAGCCAGATCAACCAGCCATCTCCACACAGAATTCTGGGAGTTGAAGTCCAACATTTCTGGAGAGCATCAGGTTGGAAAAGGTGTGCTAAAGTATTTCTTGGGATGTCAGATGAAAATTCTCTAATTAATTCCAATGTCAGCAGGATTTAGTTTTCCCCCCACTCCCATCTCTCCCCCCCGTATTCATGTGAACAAATACATTATTGGATTGAGGCACAGTAGTGACAATATAGGTTGTTACTCTGAATACCGTACAAAAATGTACTAGTAGTTTCAAGCATACTATACAATTTCCACCATAACTTCAGTTTATGATCTGTTTTTCACCAAAAAGCAAGGTCCATTTAAATTAAGCAATTTGGATTTATACATTGAGAAAATAATAGGCTAAAATTTGTTTTATAACTTGTTTGGTGATAGATTCAACTGATTCCTTATGCTGTTCTTCTTGTCATTAACTATGATGGTGAGGAGTATCTGCAAAGTATGCCCCAAAAGTCGAGATAGTGGCCTTGATGATAAGTCACATTAAAAACAGACAGAACTTCAAAAAAAAAAAGAATTTGTTCTCAAGTGATTCCAGAAAGTCTTTTTATTCTGGCAAAACAGGCAGGAAAAAATATATATTTTGAACACACAAAATAAATTCTAGTTTCCTTTCAGCCCAGCATTAATTGAGTTTGCTTTTCACTGGGTCTATAGTAGCCTCTAGCTAAGCTTGGCTCAAAAAGCTGTATAGGTTTAGACTTGGTTACTACTGCATCTTCTTCAGAAAATCATCTTGAAATCCCAGAATGTATAGATTCAGATGTGGAAACCAAAGTAAGCATCCTAGAAGGAAATGGCAAAGCATTTCTCTGTTGTAGCCAACACACACACCTACAGAAGATTGTCCATAAAATCGTCAGGAGATGAGCTCATGTTGGATGGATTCGATATGTTGGGGTGTTAGAGATTTCTGATCCCCCCCCCCATTTTTCAGCAGTATTCATGGAGTGGGAGTAGGTTAGACTGATTTAAGCTGCATTGGACTGTCATAAAGAGTCACCATCTGTTCTTTCTATTTGCATCCCATTCTGATGGGCAGCAACTGAGCTTCCCATCTAGATATCAAACCTGCAAAGTGTTATGTCTGGCCACTCCCAGCTCATTAAAATCCACATAAAGATGTCTTTAATAGTTTTTAATTAACACATTTCAAACGAAGTCATTTCAAAGCAAACTGCTGGCATTATTTTGGCTGGAACGGCCAACACTGAGTTATTTACATTTAGGATAGATATGCTATCCTCTCACCTTCCAATTAAAAACACTCTTTCTTTATCACATTGTCCAAGACCTCATTATTTTTCGGGAGGTTTCAAAAACACCAGAAAACTCCGTTTCAACTCACTGCGAAAGTTTCCATGCCAATCTCTAATTAACGTTGCTCGTGACAAAGGCTTAATTTCTCTCTCCTCCTCTAATACAGTTTCCGATACGTCACTTCCTTTTTCTACTTAACTGAACCCTCCTCCTATTAACCCTTCGAACTCTCGGATCCAGCCATACATTCTCCTGTTCCAAGTCTGATTCTGCACCTTGAGACTCCGATGCAGACTGCATCTCAATCTCCTCCCTGTCTGTCTCGGCTGCCGGGAGGGGAAAGCACCCAGAGGGGCCTGGCTCGGCTGCCGGGAGAGGCAAACACTCAGAGGGGCCTGGCTCGGCTGCAGGGAGGGGCAAACACTCAGAGGGGCCCGGCTCCCCCTCCTCATCCTCCGACACCTCCCCAGCTGGTCCAGAGACACCCACAACACTATCCCCCCCCGCAGGCCCCTCCCCTCGGGTCTGTTGCAGGGGATGTGGTTTGTAGGGAAACGCAGCATGAAAATCCCGAATTAACTCAGGAGCTGCAATATCATGAGCATCAACCCAACAGCAAGCGGCTTGCCCACCCCCGGTCCAATCAACCAAATATTGGAAGCGGTCGTTGAGCCATCGGGAATCTCGGATGCCGGACACCTCCAACCGGGAAACAGGAACGTGAGCACAGCGAGCTGTAGGGCCCGGATCAGGAGGTCGAAGCGGAGAATCAGGGTATACAGGAACAAGCAAGGAGCGATGAAACACGGGATGTACACGAAGAGACCTAGGCAAAGTCAAACGATAGGTCACCGGATTGATGACCGTCTCCACAGGAAAAGGACCTAGGAAACGTTGGTCAAGCTTGCGGTGAATTCTCCCTGGAAACAAGTACTTGGTGGAGAGCCAAACCCGATCTCCAACAGCTAACGGCGGTGTGTCGCGACGAGAGCGGTCTGCAACCCTCTTGTAGTCTTCCTTGGCCTTAGCCAAGTGCTGCGTAACCATCTCTTGGACCGACTGGAGCTCGGATAAATATTCCTCCGCAACTGGAACTGGAGAATCAAGGAGCGTGAGCGGGAAAAATCTGGGATGGTATCCGTAGTTGGCCAAAAACGGAGTGGTCTGAGTGGAAGTGTGCTGAGAGTTGTTGAAAGCAAATTCAGCCACGGAGAGATATTTGGACCAATCGTTCTGTTGGTCGTTGATGAAACAACGCAAATACTGCTCCAGGATGCCAATCACTTTCTCTGTACCCCCATCAGTCTCTGGGTGATGCGTGGAGGCTAGATTAACTTGGACTTGTAGCGCAGACATGAGTTCTCTCCAGAACGCCGAGGTGAACTGGGTTCCTCGGTCGGACACTATTTTGTCAGGCAACCCGTGTAGCCGGAAGATATGTTGAATGAACAGCTGAGCAGTGACCTTGGCTGATGGTATTCTTCAGCAAGGAATGAAATGTGCCATCTTGGTCAGCATGTCCACCACTACAAAGACAACGGTGTAGCCGGCAGAAACAGGTAGACAAGTTAAGAAGTCCATGGAAATAGCCCCCCAGGGTCTCTCCGGCGTGGGTAATGGCTGTAACAATCCCGGAGGGGCTCCCGTGGCATGTTTTGCCTGACGGCACCATACACAGGAATTCACATAAGAATGAACATCACGGCGAAGCCTGGGCCACCAAAAAGTCCGAGACACTAAGTGGAGAGTCTTAAAGAAACCAAAATGACCTGCCGCAGGGTTATCATGGCATTGAGTCAGAATGAGACCACGGAGTGGGCCTGCTGGAACATATAACAGGTTGCGGAAGCGTAATAGACCCTCGGACAAGGTCCAAGGACAAGGTCCAAGGACCCACCTCTTGCTGCCTCTGTGCCACAAAGTCATCTAGTTGTTGCGCTTCCCTAATCTGTCGTCGTAGATCTACCGGATCGTGCACGGCTGCGATCGATTCGACAGGCAGAATGGTTCGAAGCGGCAAGGGGTCCTTGATCTGTAAATACTCCGGTTTACGGGACAAGGCATCTGCTCTTTTGTTGTACCCTTTCGGAATGTAGGTGACTTTGAAATTGAATCGAGCGAAGAACAAAGACCAACGGATCTGACGTTGATTCAATTTCCTGGCAGATTGCAGAAATTCCAAGTTTTTATGGTCAGTCCGAACTTCAACTTGGTAGCGGGCTCCTTCCAGGTGGTGTCTCCAGGTCTCAAAAGCCGTCTTGATGGCTAATAGCTCCTTCTCCCAAATGGTATAATGGCGTTCGGAGGGATTTAGTTTCCTGGAGTAATAAGCACACGGAAACAGGAGGCCGCCATCTTGGCGTGTTTGAAGAAGCACGGCCCCTACAGCAACATCTGAGGCGTCAGCCTCCACTACAAAGGGACGACAAGGATCTGGATACTTGAGAATGGGTTCCTGAACAAAAGCCTTTTTGAGGGTCTGAAACGCCTGTTGCTCGGCATCGCCCCACTGGAACTTAATACCTTTCCGTAACAGTCGAGTAAGGGGCGCAGTCAAGGCAGAAAATCTCGGAATGAATATCCTGTAATAGTTCGCAAACCCCAAAAGTCTTTGGACATCTTTTGCTTTACATGGTGGTTGCCAGGTTTGCAAGGCCTCAACCTTGCCAGGATCCATGGCGATGCCTTGTGGAGAAATCACATGTCCCAGAAACTCAATGGTGGTTTGATAGAATTGACATTTCTCTAACTTGGCGTAAAGGTGATGCTCTCTCAAGCGTTGCAGAACTTGTCGGAGATGCTGAAGATGAGTTGCTCGTGACGGGGAGTAAATCAGGATGTCATCAAGGTAAACCACCACAAATTGATCTAATAAATCCCGGAAGATGTCATTCATGAAATGTTGAAAAACGGCCGGAGCATTGGTGAGTCCAAAGGGCATGACTGTATATTCAAAATGGCCATACCTGGTCCCAAACGCGGTCTTCCACTCGTCTCCCTCTCGGATGCGAACCAGGTTGTAAGCACCCCGTAAGTCTATCTTGGTGAAGATGGCCGCTGATCGGAGACGGTCCATGAGATCAGGAATTAAAGGCAGAGGGTACCGGTTGCGCACCGTGATGGCATTGAGCTTGCGATAGTCACAGCATAGGCGTAAATCTCCGGTTTTCTTCTTCACGAATAACACAGGAGCTGACAAAGGCGAGGAAGAGGGACGAATGAAACCTCTGGCCAGGTTTTTGTCCACAAAGTCTTTTAAGGCAGCCAACTCGGGTTCTGACATGGAGTAAAGGCGTCCCCCTGGAAGTTTGGCATTTGGCAGCAAATCAATGGCACAGTCATATGGTCTATGCGGAGGCAATTGGTCCGCCTCTTTCTCATTGAATATATCTGCAAAGTCCGCTAGGTCGGCCGGCAAGGTGATGTCAGAATGGGATGGTAGCTGGGCTGCGCAAACTTGGCGTACGTGGTCAACGCATTGCAAACTGGGAAATGAAACAAAGTTCTGGGACCACACCACACAAGGATCATGGGTTCTCAACCAGGCTAAGCCGAGAACTAAGGGGAAATGAAGTCCCTTGGTAACATAGAATTGGATGGCTTCTTCATGTTGTCCTATGACCAGGCGTATGGGCTGGGTCATAAACTTGATCGGTCCAGACAACAATTCACGACCATCAATTGTCTCAACCAACATAGGCGGCTTTACAGAGCACAAAGGTATGGCATGCTGACGAGCGAAAGCTTCATTCATGAAGTTGGTGGTGGCTCCAGAATCCAACAAGGCATGTGCCGGAATGCCCTGGGCATGATTTCCCAGAAGTATATTGGTTGCTAGGATCAGATGTCTCGGAGGACCGGGGTCTTTGTCTGCGGAACTGGAACTGGGTTTGGCGCCTGCCCGACCCAATGTTTCCATCAGGCCGGGCTCTGGCCGTTTCCCGGCAAGGTGGCTTGAAATTGCTGAATGGGAGGCCGAGTTGGAATAGGAGTAGGATCTGCCGTAGCACGTCTCTTCTGGGGGCAGGCCATGACGAAGTGACCCATCTCTCCACAGTACAGGCATAATCCCTCAACTCTCCGTCTTGCCTTCTCAGCCTCGGTCAAGCGAGATCTGGCTGCCCCAAGATCCATGGGCTCCTCTCTGGCCATGGGTACGGGACGCCTCTCAGTGTAAGCCGGCAATGATTGGAAAATACGTCTGGGGGCCGGGACGGGTGGAGTGATAGGTAGGGTCTGGAATCCTCTGCGTGGTGCAGGAACTGGCTTGGCACTTCCGGTGACTGGAACCATCTGTTTGACCAGGCGGGCATCCATGGCTTGCGTTCGCGCTTCAATAGTCAAACAATGTTGGTATAATGCATCCAGGGTTGCGGGTATTTCAGTAACTTTCAATCCATTCAAGATCTGGGAAGACAGACCATCTAGAAAGATTTCCATGAGAGCCTCATCATTCCAATTAATTTCTTGAGCCAGGCGGCGAAAATCTGAGATATATTCCGCTACGCAGCGCGATCCTTGACGTAGCTCTCGTATCCGCCGGGTGGCATTTTGTCTACGAAGGGGGTCAACAAATTCTCTTTCCATCAGCTGGCAGAATCCTGCATAATTGCTCAGGACAGGATCTTGTCCGTCTATCAGAGGAGACGACCAATCAGCAGCTGTCCCAGAGAGTAAACTTAAAATGAAAGCTACTTTCGTTTCATCAAGCTGGAAGTCTGCTGGAGTTGAGGCAATGAATGTTTTGCATTGGTTTAAAAAAGCTGGAAATTTACTACGCTCTCCAGTAAACTTATCAGGCAAGGCTAAATAACATCTGCTCCGTCTGGGAGGGGGGGCTGGAACTGGGGCTCCTGCGGCCTGAATCTGCTGTTGCAAATGTCCAATTTGTTGCTGGAGAGTTTGAACTAATTGATGCAGAGCCGGGTTATCAGCGAGGAGTTGCTCCATGACGTCACTGAAAGCTCGGACTAAGTTTTTTTTTTTTTGGGTCACGAGCAATCTGTTATGTCTGGCCACTCCCAGCTCATTAAAATCCACATAAAGATGTCTTTAATAGTTTTTAATTAACACATTTCAAACGAAGTCATTTCAAAGCAAACTGCTGGCATTATTTTGGCTGGAACGGCCAACACTGAGTTATTTACATTTAGGATAGATATGCTATCCTCTCACCTTCCAATTAAAAACACTCTTTCTTTATCACATTGTCCAAGACCTCATTATTTTTCGGGAGGTTTCAAAAACACCAGAAAACTCCGTTTCAACTCACTGCGAAAGTTTCCATGCCAATCTCTAATTAACGTTGCTCGTGACAAAGGCTTAATTTCTCTCTCCTCCTCTAATACAGTTTCCGATACGTCACTTCCTTTTTCTACTTAACTGAACCCTCCTCCTATTAACCCTTCGAACTCTCGGATCCAGCCATACATTCTCCTGTTCCAAGTCTGATTCTGCACCTTGAGACTCCGATGCAGACTGCATCTCAATCTCCTCCCTGTCTGTCTCGGCTGCCGGGAGGGGAAAGCACCCAGAGGGGCCTGGCTCGGCTGCCGGGAGAGGCAAACACTCAGAGGGGCCTGGCTCGGCTGCAGGGAGGGGCAAACACTCAGAGGGGCCCGGCTCCCCCTCCTCATCCTCCGACACCTCCCCAGCTGGTCCAGAGACACCCACAACACAAAGCGGACATCTTTGGGATGTTGAGATACCAGGACCTCTTTCGTGTGTTCCTTCTGTTATATACTGGGCTTAATTGAGAGCAGGTGCAGGGAGCTGCATCAGAACAGTCAGCAGACCACGTGGTCTACCTGGGGAGACTTGCTGTCTGTAAGCAATGACTAAGCATGCAATTTGAGCGGGAAAAGCCATTGCAATGATTGGCTGGCGACGCCCCAGAGAGAATATATAAAAGGTGGTGAAGCCATTTTGTTGTTGTTCTGGTTTTACTTGAATAAATAAATATCTATTCATGAACTCTGACTATTCAATGCCTACCAATGTGAAGAACAGAACACCTTCAATGCTCTGTGGTTTTAAATCGTTCTATTTATGCAAAATGGCTTCAAAGGCCTTTGGGGTGTTCCACTGCTTAATAAAGAGAAAACAGGAAGGGGGGAAGTTGCATTTGTCTTCAGCCACCTCTAAGTGAAATTAGACCAGCGGTTCTCAACCTTTTTCAGGCCGTGACCCCGACCTGCGCCACGCATGCGCGCCGTGACCCCTACCTGCACCGTGCTTGCACGCGCGATGACCCGCATTGCGCATGCGCGGCGTGCACGCGATGGCCCGCATTGTGCGTGTGCGGTGTGACGGCCTGCATTGCGCATGAGTGGCGCATGCACAACGCCCTGCATTGCACATGCACGGCGCAACGGCCCGTATCGCGCATGCGCGGTGCTACCCCCACATGCACGGTGCTACCCCGCACATGCATGGTGCTGCCCCCTGCGCCAGCCGAGGGGAAAAGGGGAAAAAATGGCGGACTGCGGTGTTTGGCGACCCCTGTGAAATGGTCGTTTGATCCCAAATGGGGTCGCGACCCACAGGTTGAGAACCGCTGAATTAGACAGATTTCTTTGCCTTAGTCAGAAGCACTGGGGAAAATATCAATGGGACATAATAAGCCAGAAGGACAAGATGCTCTGAGCTTCCCTCATAATAAACTGCATTGGGAAATTATCAGCCTCAGCAAAGCCTTTCGAAGGAGCAGTTGACTCTAATAAACCAGACTCAGTGAGACTGAAAAACTGAGCCAATACTTGGGGGTTCCTTGTAATTCTGTTCAGATGCCAGCATTGGCTTTGCAACCGATCAACCCTGGCCTGTTGGCTTGACTTTTCCAAAGGCAAAATGTATTACATGCACGACATAATGAGAAAACCTGAATCCTGATAAGGCATTCATCAAGATGACGTCTGAGTGATTGGAAGTGACTGCAGTGGAAACACTTCAGAAATGTCAAGATGGTGGTCCACCATGCAATCCATATTGTCAGGTTACCTTTCCAAATCGACTTCTGCTTTTAATTCACTTCTCTGTTGAATTAAGTTGAAGTTTAATATATCTTTATTTACAGCCTTTTACACTCCCACTCCAAATGGCTGAGTTCCAATAAAGACCTGCCCACAGAAGGAGTGGGATTGGCAATTGCTTTCCTGACACAGCAGGGGGCAAATTGTCCAGCGGTGAAGTCACAAGGGATTTTGGTGATCCTGCTGATACTTTTCATGCTCTTTTCTGCTGTAACGCAAACTGTTTTTGAGGTCCCTCTAATTTCAACAAGGCACTTTGAGAAATAAATGGGATTGTGCTCGTTAGGTTAATGGGGTGTACTGCAGAGGTCTTTGGATTTTTAACCCATAAGAAGATAGCACCCCACTAATAGAGATGTAGTAAATATAAAATCAAGGACAGTCTAGCAAAATGCACATACATATCTATGTGTAGGTAAGCAATAGTATACAAAGCACAGAAAAAAGCAAAAGAGTTAAAAAGCAAAAAGAATTAAAGAGAGGCAATGAAGAAAAAGACAGGAAATTAATTAGGTCATTGCACATAAGGCCATGAACATCAACATCAATACCCATCGTGACTTTGGCCAACTGAGGCATCCATCTAAAGCTTTTGAGTAAGATAAAGAACGAGCAGGCCAAATTCCTGACCTCACTTGTTCCTGAGCTGCGTGTAGCAATCCATGCTAGTGTGAGGTCAGTATGGATCAGGTTTAACACATTTTGGATAGAATATCACAAATGCTACTGAACTCCATTTTTATCCTAAGGATGCTTCTGGGTAAGCTTGGATGTCTAATTTAGTGGCTACCTTGCAGATATGCATACTTTCCCCCAGAGGCATGAGCAGGAATTGACCCATTTAATTGCCAAAGTAAACCACTTTATCAAACTAGACGCAGTGTTTCTCAACCTTGGCCATTTTAAGATATGTGAACTTCAACTCCCAGAATTCCCTAGCCAGCCATGCTGGCTGGGGAATTTTGGGAGTTGAAGTCCACACATCTTACAATGGCCAAGGTTGAGAAACACTGAACTAGAGGAACAAAAGGGGATTTTACAAGACTATAAAGAATTGCCTTGGTGGTTTAACTATGAGCCTCCCCATCCCTGTTGTGCATTTTAATGAAGCGCCATTGAATTCATTGAACTGAATTATGGAATTCACTCTAACCTAAAGATACACAAAGAACCAATTGCCTCAATAACACAAACTCAGTGAAAGATGTTGAATCTTTGCACTACATCAGGGATCGGCAACCTTGGCTCTTTTATGGCTCGTGGACTTCAACTCCCAGAATTCCTGAGCCAGCATGGCTCAGGTTGGAAACCTCTCCCTTTCCCCTCAGCATGGCTGGCTCAGGAATTCTGGGAGTTGAAGTCTACGAGTCATAAAAGAGCCAAGGTTGCCTACCCCTGCACTACACACTGATGATACAGTACCTATTTTTTGTGAAACTGCTGACTTGACAATAATTTTCCCAATGTATTGATAAAAAACAGTTATTTTACATGCTTTATATAATTTATTTTGGGGAAATGAATGTTTGTATTACATTTTGCTCACACGGGAAAGCAAGCAACATGGCGTGAGCCTAGGATACCCTATTTCAGCCAATTGTGATCTCACTCTAATTTATCCCATAAGATTGTTGTGGTGCTAAATTGCATCTATGAAGCCCACGAAGGGTTATAATTTAATAAAGAATGAATTAATTTACTAGCAATACAAAGAATGTTGAAGATTGATAGTCAATTGAAACTAGAATTTCTTTCTTTTTTTTTGCTGGGCTAATGGATAGAAATTAGAAAAGAGTTATAGAGGATATTTTTGCATATGGTAATTGCTGAGAGATTATTAATGGAAAGACTCTGAAATACCTACTTCAGAGGAACAGCTGGTGAAGAGGACAGAATTAGTAGAAATAGCAAAATTAACTTGTTTGCTAAAAGAAAAATCAATGGCTGCATTTATTACTGATTAGAAACCCCTCACGGACCTTTTCCTGAAAAAAAGTGAACATTATTTATGGGTTTGATGATTAGAAAGAGTAGAGAGCATGGGCTCAAAAAAATCAAGATGGCAGCCACAAGTGGATGATCAAAGACTAGGCTTTTTTTATATATGCATTGTCAGTTGTTCAGTCAGTCACCATCTTGTCTTATTTTGACTTTGCTCCCTGCCCCACTAGGTGCCCTGGCAAAGCCTTCTCCAGAAGTCTTTTTCATAGGTCAACAGACTCCCTTATTGATCTATGAATTTGCTAGTTAGGGACATGCAAACTTATGAATTGTAATCCATCAAAGCTCTGACTACTTTTTTTAATGGGAAAAAAGACACACATAAAAGCACAAATAGACACAGAGAATTTTCAAAGAACTACATGTTAGCTCCCTACAAAACTGCTTTGCAGACAGATCCACGTGGGTGACATGATAGGTTAACAGTTTTTAATGTTGTAATCTAATAATAATAGGTAATGAGACTAGAAAAATGAGATACAGATTAGTACATAAACAAAATCTCCAATTATTTGTTTTAAACCCTATGCCACCAACCCCAGAATCAAATAATCAAATAAATCTTACATTCTGCTAACCTGGGTCCAGTTATCACTAATAAAATCCCAATTTTTATTTGATTGCAAAGAATTTGCAATGGACCCTTCTTTATAGGAAGTCTGACAATCTGTAATTTCAAAAAAGGGATATTTTTGTTGCTCTTGTTATCTTTCAAACGGATCCATGATCATCTGTCAGCCCCTGAAGGGGAAAAAAAATCAACAATGATCAAGACAGAAGCGAAAGGTCTCTTTTTGCTTTCATTTATCTCCTGTCCCTGGAAGGAATAAATCCATTAAGTTTGGGCCTTTTTGCATTTCATTACAGAGTTCTTTTAAATTAATGCTTGGGCATGCACGTGGGCTTGGAAAAACATGTGTTTAGCTAAGCTGCACTAAAAAGGGAAAGAAACAGCAGAATGGAAAAGAGAGCTAGGCATATATATCTGATCACAGCTTTCCCTGCTACTGTTCTTATGAACATTTTCTACCCAGCAATAACTGGGTTTGATTTATTTAACCTGTTATAACAACGGGAATATTCCAGATTTATATCAGAGACTTTTTTTTTCTCTCTCTCTCTCTCTCCCCAAAGTATTCTCTAAAGTGACCTGGCCCATGTTGTTGATTTAGATTTAGCCTATCCATTTGTCAGCCCGGAGTGGACTCTCTTAGTGTTTGCCAAACATGTTACTTTTCATAGTATGCACTCAAATGTGACTTCCTTTTATGTGACTGTAAACTTAGCTTTGCAAATCACATGTCATGCAGATCGTTTTAGAGTGTGCATGTATTTGATTACAGGTGCTGGTTGTAACCTCTAAAGTTGTGACCTCTAAAGTCATCAAATGGGTCCTTGAAAATTGTGGCACTTGTTATCTGCAATTCCCCCAGCAATTCAGATTGCTTTGTCCATCCTGGGTCTCAAGTGACCTTTTACCAGACCTGGGGGTGAAGCGTGATGGGTTTTGTGTTGTTTTGTGTTATCAAGTCTTGTTCTTTTGTGGCACTGAGCTATCAGGGTGGCCACACTTGCAAATACAAATGAGATATGAAAAATATGCCAAAATATATGGTTTCTATAAAGACCAGACAGTGTTTGACCAGATACTATTGTCTTCAGATGAAAAATTGATTTAAAAAACTCTATAAAGTTTTGTTAAACTTAAAGATGGAAGATGAACAAGTCAAAGAAACAATGATAACATAGGCAAAAAACTTTGGGCACAATGTAGAATTAGAAAAATGGCAAAACCAATGGGAAATAAATTATAAAATAATAAGGGCAGCTACCTATAAAGAAAATTTATATAAAATGTTTTGTAGATGACATTTACCACCTGCAAGATTAGCAAAAATGTTTAAAAACATGTCTAGCAACTGTTGGAAATGTAGGCAAAAGCCCAGCACATACTACCACCTTTGGTGGATATGCCCCAAAGCAAAAAAAAAATCTGGTCAAAAATACATATGTGGTTAGAGAAAATGTTAAGAAAAAATGTAGATTTTAAGCCGGAACTATTTCTTTTAGGTATAATCACAGAAAACTATAATAAAAATTGTAAATATTTAATATTATATGTACTAACAGAAGCAAGAATTACATTTGCACAGTATTGGAAAAATGAAAAAACACCAATGGAAGAAGACATAATTAGAAAAATTTTGGACTGTGCAGAAATGGATAGGCTTACATTGAAAATGAAAGGGAAAGAAGACAGAATATTTTCAAACGGGATAATTTTTACAAATGGGGTAAAATTCCTGAGCCAGCATGGCTCAGCCTGGAAACCTCTCCCTTTCCCCTCAGAATGGCTGGCTCAGGAATTCTGGGAGTTAAAGTCCATGAGTCATAAAATAGCCAAGGTTGCCTACCTCTGGCCTAGGCCTAGGCCGCTTTATGACTCGTGGACTTCAACTCCCAGAATTCCTGAGCCAGCATGGCTCAGCTTGGAAACCTCTCCCTTTCCCCTCAGCATGGCTGGCTCAGGAATTCTGGGAGTTGAAGTCCACGAGTCATAAAAGAGCCAAGGTTGCCTACCTCTGGCCTAGGCCTAGGCCGCTTTATGACTCGTGGACTTCAACTCCCAGAATTCCTGAGCCAGCATGGCTCAGCTTGGAAACCTCTCCCTTTCCCCTCAGCATGGCTGGCTCAGGAATTCTGGGAGTTGAAGTCCACGAGTCATAAAAGAGCCAAGGTTGCCTACCTGTGGACTAGACAAACAAAGTAGAGAGTAGGAATGGAAGTTGTATTATTATTAATGTCAGATATGTGGCCCTGAAAACATGTTCTTTATTAAGCACTTATTAAGATTTGTAACTATAAAAAATTAATAAAATATTTTTTTTTTAAAAAAAGTCCTGTTCTTTTGTGGCTTTTATTAGTTTTATCAGACCATGCCAATTGACTGGAGATTTTGTTATTTGTTGTTGATTTTATTGTAAACCACCCAGGGTTGATTGAGTTGGGCAGCTCTACAAATTTAAATGAATGGGCATGAATATTTTTACATATTTGATTCTATTGGGCTGGTCCTAGCTGATGAGTCTGGAAGTAATTTAGAAACAGTGTTAAAAATTGGACTTGGTGTGAAAAAGAAATCTGATACTTTAATTTGTTGAACGTTTCAGGAAAAAAAAAGATGCTTAACATCTTTTTAATTTAACTCTTCTTCCCTTGTGCAAATGACTTTGTATAGCAAGGATGACTGGCAAATACATCTCATAGGCAATCTGTTTGAAGTCTGTTGTAGAAATATTCCTGCAATCTACATTTAAGAGGGACACTGTCTTCAACTGTACTTTAGTGATTAAAAGAGTTGGTGGTGGTTGCAAAATAAAAAATTGGTAGAGTTCATAAGCTTGGGCTTATTAATTGAACAGAATTGGGCCTGGTTAGTACTCAGTACTATTGAACTGGAAAGATAAAGCATATTCCAGAAGACGTTGAACACATCTAACACACACACACACACACATACACGTATGTATGTATGTATGTATGTATGTATGTATGTATGTGTTCTGTCTGGCCCCTCTCAGCTCATTAAAATCCACATAAATATGTCTTTAAGAGGTTTATTTAACACATTTCAAAAGAATTCACTTCAAAGCACGCTGCTGGCATTTTGCTGGCAGAAACAGCCAAGTCTCATTTATTTACATTTAGATTAAAACATGCTCCTTCCACACCTTCCAATTAACTCACTCTTTCTTTATCACATTGTCCAAGACCTCATTATTCTCCCGTAGATTTCCAAAACATCAGAAGACTGAATTCAAACGCACGGCTCCAGATATCAGGCTACTCCTTGATTAACATTGCTCGTGACAAAGGCGTAGTCTCTCTGTCCCCTTCTAATATAGTGTCCGATACGTCACTTCCCCCCATTACTTCCTTTTTCCACTTAACTGACACCTTCGTTTATCAAACCTTCGGAATCTCGGATCAAGCCATCTATCTTCTTGATCCGAATCTGACCCCTCACTTTGTGAATCTGACCCAGACTGCCTGTAAATCTCCTCCCTGTCTGGCTCAGCTGCCGGGAGGGGAAAATACCCAGAGGGGCCTGGCTGCTCTTCCTCGGCTGCCGGGAGGGGAAAACACCCAGAGGGGCCTGGCTGCTGATCCTCATCCTCTGATACTTCCCAAGCTGGTCTAGGGACACTCACAACAGTATGTATGTATGTATGTATGTATGTATATGGAATGGTTGCTGGAATTGGGTATGTCTACTTGAATACATTTGGGTCAATATAAAAGGGGGAAAAATGACATTGCCATAGGTGTATACTACAGGCCACCCAGCCAAACAGGAAATAGATGAACTTTTTGATAGTCAGCTAACTAAAGTATATAGGAAGCACATCACAATAGTAATGGGGGACTTTAACTACCCAGACATCAACTGGGAGACAAACTCTGCACCAAGTGGAAGATCAAATAGGTTCCTGACAAACCTAGCAGACAACTTTGTCTCCCAAAAAGTAGAGAAGGGAACTAGGGGATTAGCCATTTTGGATCTAATTCTCACTAACAGAGATGAAATGATAGAAAGTGTTGAAGCCATAGGAACCCTGGGAGGAAGTGATCATGCAATATTGGAATTCAACATTATGGAAGCACAAGCAATAGAACACAGTCAAACTAGAGTCTTGGACTTCAAGAGAGCTAATTTCAATAAACTTAGAGAGGGCTTGGGAAGGATTCCATGGATGAGAATCCTCAAGGGGAAAACAACTCAAGAAGCTTGGGAAATTTTGAAAAATGAGATAATAAAAGCCCAGTCTAGCACAATACCAACAAAGAGGAAAAATAACAGCTCTCAAAAGAAACCAGCATGGCTGCATAAAGAACTCTCTGACAAATTGAAAGATAAAAAGGACAAGTATAGAAAGTGGAAAGAGGGGCACATAACTAAGTCAGAATATCAGCAAATAGCCCGAGCCTCCAAAGATGAAGTGAGGAAAGCCAAGGCTCAAAATGAACTAAGGCTTGCGACCAAAGTCAAAGATAACAAAAAAAAAAGCTTCTTTCAACATGTAGAAAACAAGAAAAAAGTGAAGGAAATGATTGGTCCATTAGTGGGTGAAAGTAGCAAGAAGGTGACAAGCAACAGGGAGAAAACAGAACTATTTAACTCCTTTTTTGCATCTGTCTTTACACAAAGGGAAAAAAGAGACCAACCTATCGAAAATAATGCCATAAAAAACAGAACAGAAAGGCAAGTTAAGATAGGCAAGAAAACGGTAAGTGAGCACCTGTCCAACCTAGACGAGTTCAAATCACCAGGACCAGATGGATTACACCCCAAGGTTCTCAAGAAACTGGCAGATGTGATCTCAGAACCACTGAACTATATTTTTCAAAGATTCTGGAGCACAGGGGAACTACCAGAGGACTGGAAAAGATCTGATGTAGTTCCCATCTACAAAAAAGGGGAAAAAATGGACCCAGGAAATTACAGACCTATCAGCCTGACCTCAATACCTGGGAAGATTCTGGAAAAGATAAGCAAACAATGAATCAGCGAACACCTACAGGCAAACAAAGTCATTACTAAAAGCCAACATGGGTTTGTCAAAAATAGATCATGTCAGACAAATCTTATTGCATTCTTTGACCAAGTGACAAAATTAGTGGATCAGAGGAATGCTGTGGACATGGGGTTTCTCATTTTTAAAAATATTTTTGGTTGGATTCAGATTATGATCTGTTGTTTTATATAGATGTTGTAAGCCGCTCCGAGTCTTTGGAGAGGAGCGGCATATAAATCCAACAAATAAATAAATAAATAAATAAATAATTTACTTGGACTTCAGTAAGGCATTTGATAAAGTAGATCACAACCTACTACTTGACAAGATAGAAAAATGTGGGGTAGAAAGCACCACCACCAGATGGATCCGTAGGTGGCTGACCAGCCGTACTCAGTGTGTGGTCCTCAATGGAACCGCATCTACATGGAGGGAAGTGTGTAGTGGGGTGCCCCAGGACTCTGTTCTGGGCCCAGTGCTCTTCAATATCTATATCAAAGATTTGGACGAGGGGATAGATGGGGAACTCATCAAATTTGCAGACGACACCAAGCTGGCAGGAATAGCCAACACTCCAGAAGACAGGCTTAAGATACAGAAGTATCTGGACAGACTTGAACACTGGGTGCTATCTAACAAAATGAAATTCAGTGGTGAAAAAAGCAAGGTTCTACATTTAGGCAAGAAAAACCAAATGCACAGGTATAGTATAGGGGCTTCTTGCTCAATAGTAGTAACTGTGAGAGGGACCTCGGAGTCCTAGTGGACAATCACCTAAATATGAGCCAGTAGTGTGCTGCAGCTGCCAAAAAGGCCAACACAGTGCTAGGCTGCATTAACAGAGGGATAGAATCAAGATCACGTGAAGTGGGTGGGTGGGGGAAAAAGGCTTACTAATTCAGACTTTTTCAAAGACGAATACTTAGTATTGTATACCAGGTATCATGTTGATTGCTGCATAATATGTTTTTATGTCCAATGCTGATTGTTTTAATAAAAGAATTTAAAAAAAAAAAAAAAAAAAAGATCACGTGAAGTGTTTTAAAACCACTTTACAATGCCTTGGTAAGGCCACACTTGGAATACTGCATCCAGTTTTGGTCACCATGATGTAAAAAAGATGTTGAGACTCTAGAAAGAGTACAGAGAAGAGCAACAAAGATTATTAGGGGACTGGAAGCTAAAGCATATAAGGAATGGCTGCTGGAATTGGGTATGTCTAGTTTAATGAAGAGAAGGACGAGGGGGGACATGATAGCAGTGTTCCAATATCTCAGGGGCTGCCACAAAGAAGAGGGAGTCAAGCAATTTTCCAAGGCGCCTGAAGGCAGGACAAGAAGCAATGGGTGGAAACTAATCAAGGAGAGAAGCAACCTAGAACTAAGGAGAAACTTCCTGACAGTTAGAACAATTAACCAGTGGAACAACCTGCCTCCAGAAGCAGTGAATGCTTCAACACTGGAGGTTTTTAAGAAGAGACTGGACAGCCATTTGTCTGAAATGGTATAGGGTTTCCTGCCTGAGCAGGGGGTTGGACTAGATGACCTGCAAGGTCCCCTCCAACTTTACTATTATAATTAATTAGTTTAACGAAGAGAAGGACAAGGGGGGACATGATAGCAGTGTTCCAATATCTCAGGGGCTGCCCCAAAGAAGAGGGAGTCAAGCTATTCTCCAAAGCAACCAAAGGCAGGACAAGAAGCAACGGATGGAAACTAATCAAGGAGAGAAGCAACCTAGAACTAAGGAGAAACTTCCTGACAGTTAGAACAATTAACCAGTGAAACAATCTGCTTCCAGAAGCAGTGAATGCTTCAACACTGGAGGTTTTTAAGAAGAAACTGGACAGCCATTTGTCCGAAATGGTATAGGGTTTCCTGCCTGAGCAGGGGGTTGGACTCGATGACCTCCAAAGTCCCTTCCAACTTTATTATTATTATTATTATTATTGTTGTTGTTGTTGTTGTTGTTGTTGTTGTTGTTGTTGTAAGACATCCAACAACTTTGTGGATGTGTCCACAAGGTCACCAGGAGATGAATTCAACTTGGAGATTTTATTTTTATCATTTGCTAGAAGGAAAACATGGCTTCCTTGGAATTATATTATATTTTGCTTTTATTGCTTAAACTTTTGATAAGATTGGGCATGTTGGAACACACTGCTGTCCTGGAGCTCCCTCGTACTGAGTCTAAATTGGTCATGTTTCTTAAAATAGCTGCTCCTCTACAAAAGGTCACTGACAGAGGGACATGAGGCACGTTTTTCACCATATTAGAAGAAATTTGTATTTAGTGGTCAGCATTTGGAACTTTGGGCCACACCCTCAGCCATGCTCACCTCACAGAGGGTTGTTGTGGGGAAAATAGAAGGAGGCATTGTGCAAGTTCCTTGCCTGGAGTTATTTACATATATAATAAAGGTGGGATGTAAATACTGTAAATAAATAAATAAAAAGTCTACATCTATCAAATTACAAAGCACTCTAATATGGCGAATCAAAGTCCACGTGTGTAAACATGTATATTTACGTTATGTATTGAGCTCCTAATGATTGATGTAGATGGACTGTGACATTTAGAAATTCCAAATAAGGATAGAATTTGGAAGCTCAGAATATTTTTCTCATTCACAAGTTACATTGCTAACATCCAGCCCATATATAAGGTGTTTTTCTATATATTTTGTCTTCAGCACCCTGAACGATACATTAAGCTGTTTTGACGGCTGATGAGACAGGGGGCGAAGCTTCATGTTAATTAACCAGTGGGCAAATAATATTGAAGCTGAACAAATGCACAGAGTCTTTCAAACAGGGTGCTGATCTAAGGCTGGCTGGCATTTTGTCACACAGCCATGGCAAGTCTGGGCAGAGCCATGGACGGACGGATGCTATTCCTGGAGAGGCAGATGGCAACCACCCAGCCTGGCTCACCCTGACACTGATTAACAGCTGAGCGAACTATGAAAGGCAACTTTATAAAGCCCCATTGAGATTTCAGGGGAATAGAGATGTGGGCATATGTCAAGCTATTGAGATGTCAGCTGAATGGGAACCAGGGTGTCATCCAACAGTTATTGCAATTCCGGCCTAATGGGCATCCGTGCTAATATTAGTGTGAGCTGAAGTAGGCGGATGAAATGCTACAGCAAAAACGCAACGGAAGTTAAAGCCACAACCATGTCCTCTCTCCCCAGTTCTACCTTTCAAACACTGGCCTGAGGTTCTGCCTCATGCCGTTATCTGATATCGTAAATTAAGATGAGTTATGCAAGGAATATTTCTGCCCAGAATCCTGGATGGGGGAAAAAAATGACAGATTTGGGATGGCACAATCCAGTCCCATTAACAGTGGGAAAATACAGCTCAGAAGCAACTCTGCTTCCAGTGCTTACAATCCTCCAGTCTCAAAATGAGAGTAATGGCATGAGGGAATGACCTTGGGAGACAGGTGGGCAAAGAGATGCAATGATGGGTGTGGGCGGGTGGACAGATAAAGGGCACCTGAGCCCTCAGTAGGAAGAAGGATGGGACAAGAAGCTCCGAAGGGACCCTCCCTAGTTTTTTGAGTTGTAAAGGAGGCAGGGCAGGGAGAGATGTAATTTCAGAGTTGAAAATTCTGTTAATGTGGCTTTATAAAAAAAAAATCAGAAATAACAGAATAAGTAACAGAATAATAATAATAATAAAAAGATGTTGAGACTCTAGAAAGAGTACAGAGAAGAGCAACAAAGATGATTAGGGGACCAGAGGCTAAAGCATATAAGGAATGGCTGCTGGAATTGGGTATGTCTAGTTTAATGAAGAGAAGAATGAGGGGGGACATGATAGCTGTGTTCCAATATCTCAAGGGCTGTCCCAAAGAAGAGGGAATCAAGCTATTTTCCAAAGCGCCTGAAGGCAGGACAAGAAGCAACGGATGGAAACTAAACAAGGAGAGAAGCAACCTAGAACTAAGGAGAAACTTCCTGACAGCGAGGATGATTAACCAGTGGAACAACCTGCCTCCAGAAGCAATGAATGCTCCAACACTGGAAGTTTTTAAGAAGAGACTGGACAGCCATTTGTCTGAAATGGTATAGGGTTTCCTGCTTGAGCAGGGGGTTAGACTAGATGACCTCCAAGGTCCCTTCCAACCTCTTCTTCTTCTTCTTCTTCTTCTTCTTCTTCTTCTTCTTCTTCTTCTTCTTCTTCTTCTTCTTCTTCTTCTTCTTCTTCTTCTTCTTCTTCTTCTTCTTCTTCTTCTTCTTCTTGTTGTTGTTGTTATTATTATTATTATTATTATTATTATATACTTTGAAGGGACCTTAGTGGTCTTCTAGTCCAACCCCTTGCTTAGGCAAGAGACACCATTCTGAACCAATGGCTGGACATATTAGCTCATCTTGTCAGGTTTCCTATCTGGTCTACCCTGTAAGGCTCAAAATTGCGACACTAAAATCCCACATTCTGCTTTATGCCACTAAATCATAAAATAAATAAAAAGCAAAATATTCCAGCTGAGGATCAGAGATTACCCCCTTCCTGCCACAGACTCCGCATTCAAAGTCTGCAGCCCAAAACTGTCTCCTTCCATGGATTCTTTCCAGTAATTTTATTTCCCATCAGATCCAATTGAAAAGCAGGTCTTTCTCCTCACGAGGAGAGGAGAGGAATTTGGTTCAGCTGGGCGGAATGCTTAAAAAGCAATGTGTGCGTGCTTTTGAAAGGAAAAAAAATGCCTTGAACAATTGTGCATTTTAATCGTCAATGTCAGAGCAATATCTTAATTATTGTGGTTGATGACAGTGATTGCCATCCGAAGGCTTCACGGAGTAATGTTTCCATCTGAAGCTCTCTTCTTAGTCCAGCCCTTGGGGAAACTTCCCTAAAGGCTTTGACCTCCTGACCAGGAGACACCTGCTAACGTTTCTCCTTCTGAGGGTTGAGGATGTGAAGATTATGCCCTTCATGTGACCTGGTGCCATATTTCGGGGGTTGGAAAGAAACCTCAAACACATTTTCCTCAACAGGACTTCGTTTCAAGAAGGCCCCTTCTGAACTGCACGGAATATATTAAGGTGAACATAGTGTAGCCTTCATTCTATATAATTGGACATACCTGCATGCTCAGCCATGTCTAGGAAGTGTAACTTGTAACTTGCATGTCCCAGTGATTTTTTAAAAATAAACAAACAAAATAGCCAATCTTTGGATAGATATTTTTTTTAATCAATAGGTGAACAGAAGGATCAAAGCAATCCTATACAATCTCCTGATTAGGTTCTATATCAGGGGTAAGCAAACATGGCTCTTTAATGATTCATGGACTTCAGCTCCCAGAATTCCTGAGCCAGCATGGCTCAGCTTGGAAACCTCTCCCTTTCCCTTCAGCATGGCTGGCTCAGGAATTCTGGGAGTTGAAGTCCACCAGTCATAAAAGAGCCAAGGTAGCCTACCTCTGGCCTAGGCCTAGGCCTAGGCCGCTTTATGACTCGTGGACTTCAACTCCCAGAATTCCTGAGCCAGCATGGCTCAGCTTGGAAACCTCTCCCTTTCCCTTCAGCATGGCTGGCTCAGGAATTCTGGGAGTTGAAATCCACAAGTCATGAAGGGGCCATAGTTCCCCCATGCTGGCTCAGGAATTCTGGGAGTTGAAGTCCACAAGTCGTAAAAGAGCCAAGGTTGCCTACCCCTATTCTATATGAATTCCATTCCTAAAGTTTTATTCTGTTGTAAATTTATTTTCAGTTGTTTGAATCCTATGCATTTTACTCTTTTAACGCTTGCAATGTGTAGGAATTGCTGGTTTTCATTTTTTTTTAACCCTAAATGGCTCCATTTGGCTTTTGCATCACTTTGTGAAATTTCACTTTAAGCAAAAAAAAAAAAAAAGAAAAAAGAAAAAAAAAAGAAAAAAAAAAGGTCCTTTCTAGGTTTTGCTGAATGTATTTTATCTGACTTTCGGTCATCTGTCATCCAACTGTCTGTTTTCCTACCTAGTGCCTCTTGCATAGCAAATATTTGTGCAGGGTTTTCCTTTATATGATACATGTTTGTGTTGGCAGCAATGGTGTCTGCGGCTGGGGGTAGATGGGAGTGTGGCAATGTGACCAAAGCCCACCAGCTCCATCACTTTGATGCATAAACATACAATTCTTCTCATTTTAACAAGTGAATCTGTAGTGATATGGCTGCCTTCTTCCTTTTGACCAATATCCTGAATCCATGGGCAGATTAATAAAATCCCTCCTTACGACGTCTGGGCCATCATGTTTCTTGCCATAATGGCTGGCTATGACGGTCTGGACCTTCTGCCAGATATACGAACCTAGTCGAATCTGATACTGTAGTGTGCTGCAGCTGCCAAAAAAGCCAACACAGTGCTAGGCTGCATTAACAGAGGGATAGAATCAAGGTCAGGTGAAGTGTTAATACCACTTTATAACGCCTTGGTAAGGCCACACTTGGAATACTGCATCCAGTTTTGGTCACCACAATGTAAAAAAGATGTTGAGACTCTAGAAAGAGTGCAGAGAAGAGCAACAAAGATGATTAGGGGACTGGAGGCTAAAACATATAAGGAACGGTTGCTGGAATTGGGTATGTATAGTTTAATGAAGAGAAGGACAAGGGGGGACATGATAGCAGTGTTCCAGTATCTCAGGGGCTGCCCCAAAGAAGAGGGAGTCAAGCTATTCTCCAAAGCGCCTGAAGGCAGGACAAGAACTAATGGATGGAAACTCACCAAGGAGAGAAGCAACCTAGAACTAAGGAGAAACTTCCTAACAGTGAGGACAATTAATAAGTGGAACAACCTGCCCCCAGAAGTGGTGAATGCTCCAACACTGGAAGTTTTTTTTTTTTTTTTTTTAATTATTTTTTATTGGATTTTTTTATAATTTTAACAGAGAAAAAAAACTAGTCATATCAAATCATAATATAAAAGTAAACAATCATCCATACACAAAATATAAATACATTTCAATACATCTAATACTAATAACTCAACTGAGAATAATCATCCCAAACAATTAACATCACTGCTCGGCACCCCCACCACCACATCCCACCAACCCTATCCTTCCCCCTACCTTCACTCCTCCTTCCTTTTACCCCATCAGATGTGGAGCCCAGAGGACACCCGAGCAACCCCTTAATAACAGTAACAGTAATTATTTATTCTTCCTCCAACCCCAATTGCAGTTGAGAAAACATCATGTATAAGATTATCAAGCCTCCCTAACCCCCCCCCCTGACTTCCCAGAGTGAATACAAGGTATAACAAAAGAAAACCCCACTACATCAAACAAAATAATTATATAATCTTAACAAGAATTTTAGACTATATATAAAAAAAGAAAGAGTAATAATAATTATATTCTTATTCAATTCAATTTACCATAATATATCTTAATATATATCTTCATTTAAACATCCTCTCCTAAACCTTACTTATAATATTTATCTTTAATTCAATCCATAATCTTAAATTAACCTTAATTCCTTTAAACAATCAGCTCATCTTGTTAAGAATAGTATTTATCATTTACATCTAAACCACCAATCTAAGTCAAATCTAATACATTTAATTTGTAATAATATATCTTAATATATCTTAATATATCATTTAAACATCCTATCTTACAACTTACTTATAATCTTAATCTTTTTTCATTAAACATCCTTTCTTACATCTTACTTGTAAAATTAGTCTTAAATTCACCCCATGATCTTAGATTAACCTTAATACCTTACATTTATTAAATTTCATCTCTTCAATTGACTTCTGGGCTTTCTCATCTGACAATCAGTTTATTCCATTTCTAATTTACATTCCTAAAACTTTAACAAATCACATAATGCTTATCTATCCCTTCAATCAATCAATTCAATATCAAACCTAGATCATTTCCAAACAAATACGTTCTTCATCAATTTAGTTGTATCTTCCATTAATCATCTTCTCTTACATCTTACTCATAATCTTAGTCCTTAATTCAGTCCATAGTATTAAATTACCCATAAACCCTTGCATACAATTTTAAATTTCATTTCAGTCGAACTCTAGGTTTTTTTTTCAGCCAAGTAGACCTCCGTAACGAGGCCTCCCTCGTTAATAATAAATCTCTCTTCTTTACTTCTTCACCTCCATAAGTAATTCGCATCTTGAACTGAATCAATGTCTGTTTTTTGTCAAATAAATCCTCTTCTTGCTGCTTATCAAAAAGGAATAACCAACCCTTCCTTTCTTGAAACAAGTCTTCTTCCTCCAGTCCATAAATAAGCTGTTTATCAAACAAAATCCATCCTTTATTCTCTTTATACTCAGTACTGTATTCTTCTTTTTCTTGCTCTCCTTTTGATTTAGATTGTATTATAAGATGTTCAGCAATCAATTGTAAATCAATTCCATTTGAAAAAAGGGATCTAATTGATTGTTCTTGTTTTACTTCTTGATTAAATTGTATTATATAATGTTCAGCAGCCAATTGAAAATCAGTTTCATTTAAGAAAAATACTCCTTTATTGACTTCAATAATATCTTCTCTCAGCTCTGAGTTACAAACTTCTGACATAGCTTTAGAATCTTTTTTCTGTTCTGGTATCTTTTTATCCAGCTTGTTCTCCATTTTATCCAGCTTATCATTTATTGAAGATAGTGTAACCATTACTGGAAATAATGCAACAGTTAAAGCATTCTGTAAGTCTTTCATTGTAAGCATTTCCGAAGGAGACTGTAAAAGCTCTTGAGATTCTAAAAAAACCTTTGCCATAGCTGCCTTATATCTCATAGTCATAGTAGAAAGAAGAAAAAAAGAAAAAAAAGGAAAAAGTAAAAAAAAAGATTTTTAAAATTGCCAGTTCCTCCCTTCTCAATTTCTTTTAAAATCCAATTTGCGTTATAATTTAGTAAGTACATCAAGTCTAAATAGTCTCTCAAACATCACTTCAGAAAGAGAAGAGAAAATTCAGTTTCACTTTCCAGCAGATTCAATACTTTCGATTTCTTCACTTTCACTGAATAAGTGAAAGCTTAAAGCAATCGCCATTTTGAAAGAATTATGTTGATTCAAGAAAGTTATAAGTAAAAAGGCATAAACAAAATAACAAAATACTTGCAATACTCAAAAGACTCTTGTATTCACTCCGTCTGTTTAAAAATCCTTATTGTTCTCTCTTTAAAGCAGAGGCGGTCGCGGCGTCTAATTCTGTCAGCCGACAGAAGCGTCTCTGAGCAGGAGCGTTTCAAGTGCCTGGGGAGCACACCTTCTCTGCCCCTGAAAACTTGTTCCAGGGGTCTTGGAAGGGCTCAACCCGGCTCTTGAAGCTCTACTCCCCTTCTTTGCCCGAAGAGGAGTTTTTTTGCCGCAACAAACAGCTGTTGAGCGCTGTTGTTGACGGCTATACTGACTCAGAGACCGGAGCCTCACGTTAGAGGCTCCAGCGACGCCGGCGGAGCCACCGGAAGAACACTGGAAGTTTTAAAGAAGACACTGGACAACCATTTGTCTGAAATGGTATAGGGTTTCCTATCTGAGCAGGGGGTTGGACTACATGACCTCCAAGGTCCCTTCCAACTTTATTATTATTATTCTTACTTGAACAGGAAAAGCATCTTGGTTGCTGACATTTAATTCGAGCTTTTTTTGTAATTCCAGCGAATTCATTTAACTGCTGATTGATATAGTTCTTTTTACCTAAAGTGCCGCTTAGGTAAAACAGAACGTCTTCTTTAGATGAGGAAGGATGGGAGGGAATATCTCTGACCTTCCTCCTCTTTCATTCAATTTTCATGCTTGCATCCTGGATCTTCCCTTTTCACGCTGGCCAGGAAGTTTCAGAGGAAACAAGGGGACTTCTCCTTTCCAAGAGAAACAAATGAAGGAATGGTGTTTCATCCTCGAGGCCTTGCATGGCCTTCAAAACATGGAGCCTGCCTCTCCATATTTATCTGCTCATTGTAATTTAGCAGTTTTTGCCCCACTGAACAAAGCCAGAGCTGTATTCACATGAAACACTCAACCAGGTCAGGACAACAGTCACATCTGCATAGCAGGGCCTTCATATTTGTCAGTTTTTCTCTGAAAATGTTATACATGAACCTCAGCTATTTCATGGTCTAGTGCAGGGGCAGGCAACCTTGGCTCTTTTATGACTCGTGGACTTCAATTCCCAGAATTCCTGAGCCAGCATGGCTTAGCTTGGAAACCTCTCCCTTTCCCCTCAGCATGGCTGGCTCAGGAATTCTGGGAATTGAAGTCCACGAGTCATAAAAGAGCCAAGGTTGCCTACCCCTGGTCTAGTGAATTGTGCGAATCCTGAAAACAAGTTAATTTAGCAGCCAAACTAAATGTGTTGTGCAAATATGATTGGGTTCTGGAGAAGAATTCACATTTTGTTGAAGATTTTCCTAAAGCAAGGCAAAAAGTATGAAAGTGAAAAAATAAACTATGGTAGGGGCCAGGATTAAACACAGAATGCTCAAGGGAAGGACAAAATGTATACAGATGAACAGAGATATCCAGCATGTTAAATGAGACCAAATAAGAGATGAGATTGGAGACAGGTGAAAAAGAGAAGTTGTCCAGCTATTATCTGGCTTGGAAGATAAAAACGTATCACTAATGACTGAATGACTCAGTCAATCAACATTGGATCTCAATCACCACATTATATAAAAACATATATTTTTACGACAACCCTGTGTTTAGACTTGCATCTGCTATTTGTTGCAAGCCTACAGAAATTCAGCTACCATACGCTGTATATAATAACTTCATCATTGAGAGAAGTTTACATGCCTCAACATAAGACATATTACACTAATGACATGTTGTACTTTGTATGTAGTTTTTATGTTGTACTTTTTCACTTATTTTAAGCCCTTCCATATTTTTTTATTATGTATGTATTTTTGTGTTTGTACCTTTTTAATATTTTCTGTTGTTATTTTAAAAGCCATAGAATTTATTTTCAACATGGGCATATGGAAGGATATTTTTTTATTATTATTATAAAAATTCTTTTATTAAAACAATCAGCATTGGACATAAAAACATATTATGCACAATGGAGCTAGAAGTTAATTTTGTCTCCTTCTAAAAATAGACTAAAAGATATAACAGAAGAGGCATGCATTCTGACAAGATCTAGACCAGTGGTTCTCAACCTATGGGTCGCGACCCTATTTGGGGTCAAACAACCGTTTCGCGGGGGTCGCCGGACACCGCGGTCCGCCATTTTGTTTTTTTTGTTTTTTTTTGTTTTTTTCGTCGCGCGCGCTGTGCATTTTGTTTTTGCTTTTTTTTTTCGTCGCGCACGCGCCGCACATGCACAGATCGGGCCGTCGTGCACGTGCTGCGCACACGCGGATCGGCCCGTCGCAGTCCGCCATTTTGTTTTTGTTTTTTTTGTCGTGTGCGCGCCGCGCATGCATGGATCGAGCCATCGCGCACGTGCCACGCATGCGCGGATTGGGCCGTCGCGTGTGCGCCGCGCACGTGCGGATCGGGCCGTCGCGGGCCGCCATTTTGTTTTTCCTTTTTTTTTCGTCGCGCGCGTGCCGCGCATGCGCAGATCAGTCCGTCGCGGTCCGCCATTTTGTTTTGCTTCTTTTTTTTCATCGTACGTGTGCCGCGCATGCATGGATCAGCCCAGCACGCGCGCGCGCCGGGGTCGCGCCGCACATGGGCGGGGCAATTGGGGTCTCAACCTGAAAAAGGTTGAGAACCACTGATCTAGACTGAGTTCAACACGGTGCCATAATTCAAAAGGGTTAATGACACTTTGGGGCAAGTTCAGGAGGACAGGTAAGATGAAGAGTCTGTAAACTAAGCATGAAAGGAACTGTTAAAGAATCTGGATAGGTTCAGTTTGAAGAAAAGACCAAATGGAGAAGAAGGTGTGGGAAGTCAGCCCCCCCCCAGAGAAAGAAATATTCTTGGAAATATTTAAAAGGCAGAACATATTTTCCTAAAGGATTTTAAAGGCAGAAACCAACCATCCCCCAAGTCTCTCTGTCCCAAACAGAAACCAAGTCTGTAGAAATGCAGATGTGATAATCTTGTCAGAAAGACTGGAATCAGGAACCTGGGATTAGGAAGAAAGATACCTAAAATCAACACCAAAAATTCAACACTCATCAGCCACAGTCCCAGGGAAGCAGGATATGACCCTTGGGACATAATACGATTAACCCACTACCATCAGAATACCAGAAAGGCACACCCAGACTCAGGTCAAAGTTCATGGCACAGGAACAACTCCAAACAAAAGTCTCCAGAGGGTATAAAACCCCACTCCCTACATGTGCTCACTCTCTTTTTTCTTCCAGAGCCATCTTCCCGTCTGGCTCTCCTCTTCAATAAACTGCAACCTTCTTTCTAAAGCAGTCACCATGTTGTTTATTCCCGGCTTGGACTGAACCATGATGAAGACTTTTCCATAAACCAAAGGAATGGACCTCTTTTCTAGTGATCCAGTGGGCAGCACCAGAAGTTTTGAGCTAAAATAACAAGGAAGGAGGTTCAGGTTTGACATCAGGGTAAATCAATTTTATGAGGTAAATGAAGAAGAATATTTGTAGCTCAGGGTTGAACTGTGGTGTCCTTAGTGCTCTCTGAGCTTGGTTATTTTCTTGCAGACATTTCATTACCAAACTAGGCAACACCATTAGTGCTAGAAAGGAGTGGGGCTTGCTCTCAGTTTATATTTTAATGGCTTGCCCTGTTAGTGTTGGTGGGGTGGTCTTAGAGCTTCTTTGGTTGGGCTCTTGACAGTTAGTTTGTTTGACAGTAAATAGCGGAGCCTTTCAGATATTCTTCAGGCCAGCAGTTTAGCAAGGAGTGGAAAGGTTAACACCAAAGACAGTTTCACCCCACTTGAACAGACTACAGGATTGTCAATGTTGGAAAATTTCTGTTAAGCTGGCAGATGGAACAAAGAAAGGTTCAAGGTCTATGGATAATATAGCAACAACAACAACAACAATAATAATAATAATAGAGAAAGTCATAGAAATGATAAAATTAAACTGCTCTGTGACTTCAGAATTCAAACAGACAAGTACCTGCAACATAACACCCCGGACTTAACAATTGTCAATAAGAAAGACAAAAAAGTCTGGATAGTGGACAGCAGAATAGACGAGAAAGAACTGGAGAAGATAATAAAATACAAAGACCTACAAATAGAAATAGAAAGACTGTGGCGAAGGCAAGCAAGGGTAGTACCAATAGTAATAGGCGCTTTGGGTGCAATCCCAAAACAACTGGAGCACCACTTGAACACCATTGGCATTGACAAATTCGCCACTAGTCAATTGCAAAAGGCGGCCTTACTAGGAACTACTTCCATCCTGCAACGATATCTTTAATACCATCAAACATCCACATCTGATAGGTAGACAAAAATGCCAAATCCAGTCTGAACATCTGGCTGACTGTGCAATGATTAATAATAATAATAATAATAATAATAATAATAATAATAATAATAATAATAATAATAATAATAATAATCCCATAAATACATATTTGAAAAATATCAGACACAATACAAAATGATACCATGGTTGCTTCTGAATTATCCCCATTTCCCCCTCTTATATTTTATTTTGCCATAAATATTTTCTTGTAGTTTGCCATACTTGAAGGGCTTATTCTAGATGGGAAAATGTTGTAAATGCATCTGGGGCCAATAAGGTTCCCCCCTCCCATGAAGGGCTCAAGTTCTTTGTAGCTGAGGCATTGTTTGGTCCTGAATGGGTGTTTGTTTTTACATACTTGGTATGTTTTTGCACAGGCTCCCATCCAAAACAAACACCGAAGCATGTAAACTGGAGAAAAAAAGGTTGGAAGATTCCTGCTGAACAGCAACAAGGAAGCACCATGTTAGAGTTAATGTTTTGCCTTCAGGCACATTGTCAGAAGAAGAAAAATGAAAAGTATTGGAAGGGCACCAAGAAAATCCAGAAGTTTAGGCTGAGCTGGAGAACTGGGAGAGCTGATTTTTGCTGCTCTTCTATTCCCCTTCAATCATTGGAATAGTTAAATAACACAGATTGCTGCATGCAAAGTGAGTTGGTGTAATATGGGCTTTACACGCAAAAGATCCCAGGTTCAATATGTAGTATATGGCAGGAAAGAAGGCCTTCCTGAATTCTCCCCCTGCCCTAAAAAGATCATAATGGTTTACAGAGCAAAAAAGTCAGCTGCTTTTGATCAATGGACCTTCTCTCTCTGGAGCAGAATCAGTTTTCCAGTTGACTCCCTATTACCTTCAGAGGTCAAATAATAAAGGAGAGCAACCAGTTTAACTTATGGTAGAACTTCCATTCAACTCTGTTGGGCCCAGTGGTTGGAAGAGAGAATTATAGAAAACAAGACTTAACCCTCAATTCACAATTCCTCCTGTATTTCTTTTCCAGCAGGATAAATGCCAACTGCCACATATTTGTCACATTTGAACTGGGGAAAAACTGAGTATGCCAATGACAATCAATCTCAACCTCAATAAAGTCTGCCGGTTTTTGTAGCTAACTAACAACAAATTATTATGGATCTGATAGATAAGTTGTTTTACTGTAGAAAGTCTGACATTTGCAGATTTGCCTACTGTGTGTAAGCCTCAGGGTTTAAATCCCAGGCCTTTTTGTCGATAGATCTTTGGTCATTTTTTACCTGGCCCTGAGACGCTGAGCTTTTTGTTCCATCTTTATGTCATGATAATTCTGTTCAGATAAGAATTATTCCTTGCTACATCCCCACATCAGGACTTAACAATATAGTAGCAATGATTTTGACTACCTGCAAATGGAAATCTGAGAAGATCCACTTGATCAGGACTGCTATAAAAAGAGATATATGCAACAATGTAGTATCCCAAAATATGGTTTAAAATGGTATCCCCAATGATGTAACCAAAGGCTTCACTTGCTTTTTATGCACAATTGTAACCACATTCTTCACTTTTTTAACCATAACTTGTGGAACATTCCTGGATACATCAGTAACATTGCCAACAGGAGGACGTATGTGTAAACAAGCAAAAAAAACCCAACCCCTTATGAAAGATGCAATTTTTTATACCTGGAACTGGAGGTGCAGTATATTTTTATTGAATGCAATCAGACTTACTTTTGAATTTGGACCTGTGATTACACGCAGACAGGATAATCTTATAATGTGTGGGGTCTGTTTGAGAAGAACCAGACTGGAAAAGATAATTGTAAGAAGACTGAAAAATATTACAAAGGTATTGTCCTGTGCTGCAAATTATCTTTCATATTCACATAATATTTTGTTCTTTCTCCTTATGCCTTTTGCTTTCATATAAGGATTTTTAAAAGATGTTACAGTGTTTGAAGGATGGGAGGTCTGCTTTTAATACAGATTTGAGATATAGTTACAGCAAAAGAAAACTAAGGAAAAGAAGAGAATGGGAAACTTTCTGAATTAATTGCAGCACAGAAGAGAGATAGGACATGTGTCCTGCATTTCTTCAATCAAATAAATTGAATACATTAAATCTGCGCAATGATACTGTTATTAAGATTGATTCCTGGCTACTACATGGATTTGTCAACAATAAATATGAAAATGGCTTTCCGTTGCCTTATTCCAGAGTATATCTTTTTTCTGATTCTAGTTTACAACTCACTGGTATCCTGGTAGGTTTCCTTGTAAGTATTATCCTGGTCCTGATCCTACTTATCTTTTTGAAATAAGTCAACGAGAGCTAAGTACTGCCATCTACTGAAAGATAGAATGCTTGGGGCCTGCAAATGTGAACATCTGTACTGAGGACCCAATTGGCAAAGGAGACACTTCCATGACTTTAGCTAAGTTTTAGGATGTCTTTTTGAAGAGCTGGAAGACACGCTTGAGAGTGGAGGAGTCAGCTTACAGCTTGAGTCTACATCCCCCTTACAAAAGCTCTACTGCAGACATGTCAGACACAAGGCCCAGGGGCCAGATGTGGCCTGTGAAGTGGTTTCATGTAGCCCGCGAAGCCATCCTGGAAACAGTGAGGGAATGGCCCCTGCTGCCTTGGCCCTGGCCCAGGCCAGCCGGGAGCCAATGTACAATTTTGCAGTGGCCATCTATGCTGAAACACATTCAGTTTTAGCTCCATAAGCCCCCCCACATGGCCTGAGAGGAACAGTGAGGATCTTCAGTGGACCATGCTTTGGCACTTGCCCCAGTCCCACCCCCTTCTGCCAGAGACCCTCAGATCTGTCCACTCCTGCCCAGGCCCCCACAGGCACCCTTGATGCAAATGATGTAGAGCTAGCCCCACCCACCCAGTAGGCCCCACCCACTCCATCCATGCCTACCCAGTAGGCTGCACCCAGTAGGCTGCATCCACCCTGGCCACACCCACCCAGCCCCCTGAGGGCAACCGCAATGCTGATGCGGTCCTCAATGAAATTGAGTTTGACACCCCTGCTCTACTGACTCAAGAGCTTCCTAGATTCATGTGTGCTCATTTTATTGTTAACAATGAGTGAATATTTAACATTAAATTCCAACCCATCATTGAAATTTGCAGCTGCAGCTGAGTTAGTGCACACAGAGGTATGCAATCATTACAAGGGAACATGAATTTCTTGAAAGAAAGGTAAGTAAAGTAAAGTCTAGAAATGTTCAGAAATATGCCAATGTTCATTACCTAACAATAGACTGTGACAGAGATACTATTAATTAATCATTTCTTCTGCTCTCGACAAATTTAACTTTTTAGCATTTTCAGACAAATGACCTTTTGTGGGTCTTTCAGACTAAGGTAAAGCACAGAATTTAACCTGCTAGCAGGTTTTGCAATTTGTTGAAAGTTGTGATTCAGCAGATTGGAAGTAGCTCATTTTTACTATTATAACATGAATAATGACTGCCTCAAGATGTGCTCAAGCCTTGGTGATCACAAAACCATCACCATGACATTTCCCTGGCAGCAGTACACAAATTATTTGCCATTTCTTTTCTCTAGAAAATTTTTATTTTTTTCAGTTTTCAGTCTTATCTACATGTCTGGTATTCCCTGGTGATCTCCCAATCATTTGGTTTCTGCCAACCCTATTGCATAATTTATTTTCTATGACCAGAAACTAGAATTATTCCTGATCCAGAATGACTATCTCATGATATTTCTCATGCAACAGAAGAGTTGGAAGATATTTATTTGAAGCAATTTGCTAACTTTCCTCCAAAGATAACATTTTATATCATATTTGCCTATCTGGCAGAGAGATTTTATTTATTAGGAAGAATGATATGAAATCATGAATAATGTCTTTTCATACCAAACAAAATCTTCATTAAATCATTGTTGCTTAAACACACACACACACACACACACACACACACACACACAACCCCCCCAAAAAAAAGACAGAGAAAAAAGAATTCAAGTTGACATACCTGATTTTGTGGGAAGTTTTAGTCATGTCCATGATTTTGATATAGTGATTTTGGATATGGAATTAACAGAACAATATTGCTTTAGTTCAACACCAAAATAAATCTCACTTATCCTATTATGCTCATTAACTTCAAATTATAATTGTTGTTAGTTGCGAAGTCGTTTCCGACCCATCGTGACCCCATGGACAATATTACTCCAGGCCTTCCTGTCCTCTACCATCTTCTGGAGTCCATTTAAGCTCACACCTCCTGCTTCTGTGACTCCACCCAGCCACCTCATTCTCTGTCGTCCCCTTCTTCTCTTGCCCTCCATCTTTCCCAGCATTAGGCTCTTCTCCAGTGAGTCCTTCCTTCTCATTAGGTGGCCAAAGTACTTGAGTTTCAACTTCAGGATCTGGCCTTCTAAAGAGCAGTCGGGGTTGAGCTCCTCTAGGACTGACTGGTTTGATCACCTTGCAGTCCAGGGGACTCGCAGGAGTCTTCTCCAGCACCATAGTTCAAGGGCCTCCATTCTTTTGTGCTTAGCCTTTCAGCCTTTCTTTCCCATGGACAGTACCAAAAGGCAATATATATATTGCCAAAATAAATAAACAAGACCACTAAAATCCAAGACAGAGAACAAGAAAATGGCAAAGCCCTCCTCCCATACATAAAAGGCACCACAGACAGGATCAGCAAGATCCTCCACAAACATAACATCAAAACAGCATTCTGCACAAACAGAAAAATATCCACCATCCTAAGAAACCCTAAAGACAAAATTGAGTTAGAAAATCAAGGAGTATATGAAATCCCATGTACTGCCTGCCCCACCACATACATCATACAAACCAACAGAAGAATAAGTGCACGCATTGAAGAACACAAAAACTCAGTCAAAAAAGAGGAACCAACTTCTTCCCTGGTCCAACACCTTAAAGCCACAGGACATGAAACTGATTTCAAAAAGACCAGAACTATCACCAAAACTGAACACTTTAATAACAGAATAATCAGAGAAGCCATCGAGATAGAAAAACATCCACACAGCATGAACAAACGAGATGATACCTCCCGCCTACCAGCCATTTGGAAACCCGCCCTTATTGACAAACGAGTCCATAACACAAAGAATGACACCAGACCTACACTCACGAAAACCACACAGGATGTCACCACTACACATCCACGCAAAAAGCAAACGAGATGATACCTCCCGCCTACCAGCCATTTGGAAACCCGCCCTTATTGGCAAACGAGTCCATAACACCAGACCTACACTCACAAAAACCACACAGGATGTCACCACCACACATCCAGGCAAAAAGCAAACCCAAACCCACACCGATGATGAGGCACAACCACAAACCAGAAGCCAGACCACAGCTGCATCATTAGCCACCTTAAACCCCTCCAATCCATACATGAAGCAAACTGACACCCACCATGAAGATGAGGCACGACCACGAATGCGAAGCCAAAGTGCTATGCAGCTCACCATCTCTAATCCCCCTGTAACTCAGACTAACCTGAGCACAACAAAGCCCCCACCCAAACAGAACACCCCCCCAGTCAATCAGAGCACAGCCAACCTCCCATCCAATCAGAGCACAGCCAAGCTCCTAACCAATCAGAACACACCTCCACCCAATCAGAACACAGCCGAGCTCCCAGCCACAGCCGAGCACTGGCAGTTAAAAGGAAGAAACAGCTGCAATCACACATTGCTGCTAGAAGCACGAAGCCGAAAGCACCAGCCTGAAGATGACGAATGGCACTTCGTCGAAACGTCGCCAAGACACTTCAAATTCTACGTGGGAGAAAACCCGAAGAACCAAAGACCTACATACAAACACCGGCGAAAACCTCAGAAAACACACACACACACACACACACACACACACACACACACACACATAATTACCTTGCCTTTAATAACCTTTTGCTTTCATTTATCTTTGAACATTTCAAAAAAGGTAAACAATCTAGATTTGTCAGATAGCACCACTCAGGTGACCTTGATCTCAAGAAGCTGAGTTGAGTTGGCCCTTGCTAGCAGTTAGAGAGGGAGACCATCAAGGAATCTCAGACTTATCCCAATAAGAATATTTTGAATATTGTGGGGAAAACAAATTTAAATAACATTTTTTAAATAGGATCTATGATAAGGCAATCAAGATGATCAGTTAGAAAAGAAGTTTTATATCAATGTGGTTATGATTTGCAAAAATAATATCTAAATTTAATTGTTATTTATTCAAATAATAAGAATTGTACTAATTCAAGGATGGAAGAAGAGAACATCAAGCAAAGCTATTATGTGGACTATAGAATTATAGAAACTAATTCTTATTGTTTTTTAAAATATAAATCCAGACAACATGATGTTTACCAAATATTAAGGTGATTATGTAAAAAAATTGATAAAACATTTTTTTAAAAAAAAAGAAATCTCAGACTTCTGTGCTAGCCTGGGAAGGTGAAAATTTTGTCCTGGAATAAGTCTATGGCAAACTACTTGGGAATTGTTGCCAGGAATGTGACATGGTTGTGTTCATAAAGTCCACACAAATTGGGAAATGCTGTATGATAAATGAAGTCCAAGCACAACAATGGAGCTGATGAAGGTTGCTAAAATAAAGCTTCTAATAAGACAGATTCGCTACTGGTAATTTTCTAGTATAGGTGGACAATATTCAACCAGTTCAGAATAATGACATGCTCTCTTTGAAAGACAGGACTGTGGAGCTTTAATGCTTCAAGCTGAAGGTAGTACCAAATTTCTTTTCCCAGCTGTGACTGAATGCCAACCGTGACCTGTCCTAAAAAGTCATCCATTTATCCATGGCTACTTATCTGTGCTCTGGTAACCTTCCCTTTAGATTACGG
Organism: Bothrops alternatus; assembly: GCA_034064705.1. Taxonomy (NCBI): domain Eukaryota; kingdom Metazoa; phylum Chordata; class Lepidosauria; order Squamata; family Viperidae; genus Bothrops; species Bothrops alternatus. The sequence continues at coordinate 27,087,911 of JARGCV010000006.1, forward strand.
AAATGAGTTATATGTGAGGTTACCTTTGAAGTTGCTAATGCAAACCACAGCTGGCAGAATTGTTCCTGATGTTCTAAATGCATCTTGTCAGTTTTCAAGGAGTTTCAATACAATAACTTTAAGAAAAGTTAAAGATGAACTCAAGTTAAATTCAACTCTTGATGAACTCAAGTTAAGTTCAACTCTTGATGAACTCAAATTAAATTCAACTCTTGAGTTGGAATTCAACTCAAGTTAAAGTCAACTCTTGCGTTGGAATTCGACTCAAGTTAAGTTCAACTCATGGACAAAAAACAGAGGGTTTTGTTGTTATTGTTGAAGTGTTGTGGGTTTATTTTCTTTTCTGACAATTTTGAAATGGCTTGTCATTACTTTCTTCCAGTTGGAATTTTTAAAACTTCTCTTGGTCAAGCCTACACCTAGTTCTTCTACATACACATTCAAGTATTAAATTTCTGAGCTGACTTCAGGCCAGGGACACTAGAATGCTTAAGTACAAAGCCATCATTGAATTGAGAGCAAGTACTACAGTAAGTATCTCTTTCCCTAACAAGGTGCTTAAAATTTAAGTAATTGAAGTAATCCAGGAAAACGTTCAAAGCTGAAGCATCCCTGGCTTAAGGCTACTATGACAGGCTGCAAAAATCTGGATGACAACTAGATTTAAGAAAAGAGAGACTGAGATGGGGAATTTTGTAACTCAGGGATGGAAGCCTTGGAGTCCTCATGCTCCTCTTAGACTTCAAGGAAAGCCCTGGAAATGAATAATCCTCCAACAAAAGGCTAAGTAGGGTCTCACCTTCCCCCCCCCCGCAAATACAGAACTTTTATTATACACATTAGAAAACTACAACATTACATTACTTTTCAACATAATCGCCATTCATTCATTGCCATAATGTCTTGAAATTCCTTAGTAGTCATCACTCGGCGCCAAATCCAGGCTATGGGGGGATGATCCAAAACATCCCAATGGAACTGCTTCAAAAGTTCCTGGGTGTGTCCAGCGGTGTACGAGCGAGCACCACTGTGAACCAACACACACCGGAAGTCAGCATGTCACGACGCTTGTTATGGATGGTTCATCTGTGTTTTCGTAACCTTTCACAGTGGACTTCTGAATTGATGGTCAAACCATGTTTCAGGAACTTCACTAACAATATTCCTTTGGCAACTTCACATTTGGCAGGATTTTCTATGGCAACATTTCCGGTGTGGTGTTGGTTCACAACAATGCTCGCTCGCACACCACCTGGGTCTCACCTTTTAATGGATTTATAGGCACAGATTCGAAAGAACATCGTGCCTGGCCAAAAAAAAGTATTTTTAAATGTTGAGGAAAAGAAAAATTATTGGGAAGGTGAAGTTTTCATATTCTAGTTTGCCATTCTGAGCAGAAAATTCAGAGAGAAAATATTTTTTCAATAAATAAACAAACAAACAAACAAACAAACAAACAAACAAACAAACAAATAAATAAATAAAGCTGTGATGCAATAGATTCAGTAATGAACATACCCACTATAAATAAAATTCTTTTCATTGGAATGTCCAGGATGTGTCTTGTCAAAATCCATCCACTTTTTTCCCCTATGCAATATGAATAAAAACCATGGTGCCATCTTGATCTATTTTTCTTAAACATACCCAACAGATATTCTGGATTCTGCACCTGGGCCTAAAGTGTGTGATAGTTTCATTTTTGAATAGATATGTTTAGCCTCTCCCTGACTGTAAGGGAGACCTCAGCTTTGTTCAGTGTGGGAAAGTTGCCAAGTGTAACAAACTGCACTCAAATACAGAATTATAAACTGGAAAGGAAGCTGATAACAAGGAATTCAAGTAATACTACAAAGTGGTCATTAATGTTATATATGCCACACAACTTACAGCATAGGTGTGTTTATGTTCTTATCTTACATGATAAGAAAGGGAAAACAGTTGGAAAGTCTGTAGATATTCATCAGTTTAGTAAAGTACTCTCGGAAGATTTTGATTTCCAAAGTATGTATATGATTACTTAATCCTGAGACCACAGTGAATACACTTAATCAGAATGCATTTGGCTGAGTGTGTATTTTGTTTAGTGCTCCAATCACAGCATACTTAACTTCTGCCTCACTTTAGCTTTACAAGGTAACATAAAAGAAAATGTTGCTCCAATAAGCCAAAACTGCCCTGTAAAGCTTTACTGCCAGGTTAATTTATTAGAGAATTACTCTGCTCTGCATTTGCACAAGCTCAGCTGGTCAGGAGAACTGAGGCCTTATCAAAATCAGATTGAGAAGTAAAATAAAAAATCCCTAATGGAATACTAAGCACACTTCAAACAGGGAACCATACGGACTCTGTTACAAGGCAGGAACAAACCATAAAATCAAGGAAACAGATTGCAGAAGTCTCAGGCCTATGAAAATGGGTCTTGGCAAATGAGGCTGCATTAAGAATGCATGTATCTTGTCAAAGAGTAAATTGCTGTATTACTACCTGGGTCAGCTCTTTGAAAAAGCTTCTTTCCTCATCTATAAAGCACACCGTACACATCTGTTACTAGGCAAGATGGTGGCTCTCTGTCAGGAATACCTTCCTGAGCTGTTGATTTAGGAACGCATGGGAAGAACTACCCAGTTCGGTGAATGTAAGCTCCATAACAAATATCTTTTACAATCAATACCTTGCCAGCAAGCAGCTGGGCAATCTCCAGATGAGCATCATGCAACTTTAATGGTTTTCTTTTATTAAAGGACAGGGAAGCTTTATAGAACATTTGGAACGATTAGGAAACCATCTTTTATCTAGTCTTGTAAACCAGAACTTCTGCAGCATGATTGTAAATCTGAGTGGTTGCAAAAATTGTGAAAGTGCCATGTGGACAATCAGAGTACTGAGTTGTTCCTACTTTCAGCAAGCAGGGCTACTCTAGGGTAGACGCCTTGCAGCCATCTTGAATTGTGAAAAGCTCTGCACAGGCTAAAGAACTTTGGGGTGTAGAAGCAGAACAAGCTCTCCCCCAAACCTAACAACAGAGAGCAAAGAGATGCCTTCCTCCGTGAAAGATACACCTCTTCACACCTATTTTCTGTCTAGTATTTGTGCTGCTGATTATTTTATGCATATTAGAGGTGGATTACTTGATTCACCCTCATCCAGCTCCCACATATTACATCAGGCTCAGAGTAAAGGTAATATAAGGAAAGTTAATGAGGAATCAATGGAAAGGCAGTGATACTATCTTCAAGTCTGACATACAATTTAATATATGTGATTAATGGTTTAATTATTCATCCTCCTGCCTGTCCTGCTTATGGCCTAAAGCTAGCATGAAAACATTCACAAGAAGTTAATTGCATTGTCATAAATCAGTCAAGAATCTTACAGAAAACAAATAGCTTCAGTCAAAGATAGGAGAAGGGAGTTAAGAGTCCAGTGTGGTTCAGATTTCAGGCAAATGGATAATACACACTGTAGAAAGGGCATTATGTATGGTTAGGCCATACATAAATTGTACGGCTTATTAAAGAATTGAGATACAAGAGTTTATGACAAGCTGGGTCAATCAGCTAGCAAGGGTCAATTACTTCCCTCTTCAGGATATGGACCTTGCTTATTGCCTTTTGTCTAAAGGTCATCAGCCTAATGCCATGGTTCTGATAGATGAGACCAGTAGAAATAAGAACTCTGAGGCATTTGCTTTCCTCAAAGAACAATTTTAATGGCTACATAGTATCAGCAGAACATAGGTGAAATCAAGACTGGAAGTCCCCCCCAAAAGGTTACAAAGTAAAAGTTAAACTTCCCACCCACTAAATATGTAATAAATCACATTCTCCAATTAACACCTTTGGCGGGCTCTCTAACGGTAGTTCTAGCCCGCCAAACACTTGAGCAATTTGACCTTGGTTACCACAAGAAAGTTATTGTTATGACGGAACTAGAAGAACCGTCTTCCCTTCTCCCTTAGCTGTGGCAAGCGGAAAAAATGAAGAAAGATGGCTGTAAGCAGAGTAGTTTTGTAGGTTTGACACCTTCATTGCTCAGTTCTCCTCTTCCACCAGTGCACACCTCTTGTCATCTCACTTAATCAGCCTTCCTCAATCTTCCTTGCCTTTGGATATTTTGTCTGACACATCAGCCAGAACTGCAGACCAAATCATTTGAAGAGGACCTCTATTGTCCTCAACAGATACATTTGGATTTGGAAGCAATAACCTTACCAGTAGGAGTCTTCAAATATTTATTCCAAGACATTATAACAAAATGACATGCCAATAGAACACCAGACAGTAATCAAAAAATATTCAACAATAAGGAGGAGTGAATAAAAAAAGAGAAAAGAAAAACCTTTCATCCCTTCTCCAAATCAGAATAGAGATGACAGTCATTAATATTTGGCATCTTCCTGGTTAAGTCTGCACCCAAATTCCATTCCATGGATATTTTGCTACTATAGATTATACAGACTCTAAACCATAATTAATCATACCTGTTTCCAATGGTCTTGTCTCACTTGATTTTGCTAAGGACACGTTTATCTTATCTTGGAATTTGAATGCTTTCCCTCTCCCTAACAAAGATGAGACCATCCCAAAGTTAAGGAGTATTTGTTTACACCAGGTGGGAATGAGACCATCCCAAGGTTTTAGACCAGGGTTCTTCAAACTTGGCTCTTTTATGACTTGTGGACTTCAACTCCCAGAATTCCTCAGCCAGACATGCTGGCTGAGGAATTCTGGGAGTTGAAGTCCACAAGTCATAAAAGAGCCAAGTTTGAAGACCCCTGTTTTAGACTAAAGAGAGGGAGGATAATCTATTCTGCATAGATGGTGCACACCAGGGACTGGGCAAAACAAAGCATGGTTCTTTAGTGAATGCCTGCTTAATTCTGCATCTCAAAGTCACAGGGTGCCTCAACTAATGACTTATGGTAGTAATTCTGGGTTCAAATGCAATTGTAAGTCAAGCAGTACCTGTAGTCCTAAGAAGAAGACAAGCAAATAAACATCATAGCACTTTTTTCACTATTTAATTAAATCAATCAGAATAGAGCTGGAAAGGGACCTTGGATGTCTTCTAATCCCTTACTCAGGCAGGAAACCATATACCATTTCAGACAAATGGTCACCCAATCTCTTTTTAAAAACCTCCAGTGATGGAGCACCCACAACTTCTGAAGACAACTTCTGCTCCACTGGTTAATTTTTCCCATTAATTCCTTTGGTACACTTAACATCTCCTGCTTTTCATTCTTTGATTTAACAATTTATTGTTTCAATTGCTTACATTGCATGCTTACATACAATAAGAGTAAGGCATTCTTCTCTTGTCATGAGAGGCTTGCAAAACAACAGAAATAATAAACTGTAGTACTATAAAAATACAATCACAGAGGCAAGAAAAAGAGACTTCAACCATCCTGAATTATTATTTTTTTCACCTTTATTTATTTTATGCTACGCCCTTTCTAGAACTCTTGGGATGTATGTATTTATTAAATCAAGACACACATGACAGCTATAAAATAATAGATAAACTAATTCTGGGGGGAAAACCACATAAAAACTGGAATACCTAAATGAATAAACTTAGTTTTTTGGTTCAAATTTGCAATATGATCTACTACAAATGGGACGTTATTTGTGAGCTCCTTGTTTATTCTTTGTTGACAATGAATCTCTGTCAGAAGACTTTGTGGAAAAACATTGACAAAATAATAAATGCAGAACATATTTCATGTGTTTTAGAGCTTTTAAAAAGACAGATTGGCTTGAACAAATTCAAGATTATCTTCCAGATTACTGGCAGTTAGGAAAACTTTGGGAAATTTATTATAAAGCTTAAGGGTTAACACAGATTGATTTGTGAGTCACAGCATCATAACTAAGAAAGATTTACTGATTGGTGAATTGTTCAACAATACATTACTGTATGAACTTTTCTTCTAACATGAGTTGAGGTGTCTAATTTGTTTTTTTTTTTAAGAAAAATAAGTTGACTATCAAATGCTTTTGTATTGCTTACTTCCATCTGCCCTCTTCTCCAAACCATAAATTTATGATCAAGTCAGCTTCCATTAACAATTTAAAGTTTCTTTGGGCTGAATTCTTTTTTTGCCCCAATTAGAAAACTAATCATTGGATTATAAACTAATCTCCTTGTAGACATTCAATCATCACATCTTCTGACTTCATTTCTCAGAGAAATGAAGTCAGAAAGTGTGATGATTGAATGCCTATATTATTTGCACGTTTGTCAAAAAGCCAGCCTCGGAGGTGTTACAACGGGTGCAAAAATCTATATTCATATTTAATTAAAAACTTAATTGCTCTTTACATATCTGATGGTGTGACAACAGCTGCTTGGTGTGAGAGATATTGATGAGTAAACAACAAACTTGGAAGCAACTAAGATATGAAGAAAAATAGGGGAGAGGAAAAAAATTGATTTATTTTTTAACAGCATCATGAAAAGGCATTGGGAATTTATATGGTAGAGAACTAAACATGGCAAGTCAAGGAATTAAGTTTTCTCAGATCTGATGGACTAAAATGGTTTTGTCAAAAGATAGATAGAGTCTCAGAGACGTATTTAGCACTTTGCTTCTGAATTCAGGGAGCTAGTTAGAAAATTCATATATTACTTTTCTCTCAAGTCAGATTTTAGTGAAAGTAATGGATTGGAGTCACAGATATGACACCGAAGGAAATGAAAATGTTTATAGAAAAAAACAGCTAAGTAAATTTGAAAAAGAATTTACATAATGACCAGCTCAAATTATCAGTTGAAAGAGATATACCAGCATTGACAATCTCCAAGTCTTACTCTAATTTTGACATCTACAGAAAACGAGTTCCTCAGATAAATCATAATTTTTACAAAATTAACTTCATGTTACACATTCTGAAGTATATGTGTTCTTGCCATGTGGCTTTCAGAATCAAATATCTTGCCAGTCTAAACAGCACAGGCAGTTATATCTTCTTATCCAGATTTTAAAAATGTATTGTTGTAGGATAGTACATGTCTTTCCAGCTCTTCGGTTAGTCACTTAATGCTTAATCGTGACTGGTTATGGGCTAACTCAGGGGTAGGCATGGCGGGCTCAGGAATTCTGGGAGTTGAAGTCCACGAGTCATAAAAGAGCCAAGGTTGCCTACCCCTGGGCTAACCCATGTCCTCTTCTGTATCACTGTTAGAATCATTATTTATGGAATGTCAGAAAACCAGAGCTAAAGAGGATGGATTAGATAGCAAATAGTTGGTTGGAAGAAAACCATTTATGTACTTTGATCACACTATAAATGTGTAAGCTACTAAGAAATGCTACAAAACTTTACATAATTTGCAAAAGATATTATGTGAAAAGCAGTAGCTTATATTTTGTTTAGAATAACTTTCAATGAACATTCAGGATATATTTGGTCAATGTTGTGAGATTTTGCTGTGATTCATTCATTATTGTGATGATCAATGCTTTGGGAGAAGAGAAAAATCATGAACTAGTCATGATTATTCATGGCTTGTGCTAATTTTAGCAGGACAGTGCTAAACCCAGGTTTTATTAGGTGAGAAAAGAATTTGTTCGGAAACAAATTCCTTGTGTGTCCAACCACACTTGGCCAATAAAGAATTCTATTCTATTCTATTCTATTCTATTCTATTCTATTCTATTCTATTCTATTCTATTCTATTCTATTCTATTCTATTCTATTCTATTCTATTCTATTCTATTCTATTCTATTCTATTCTATTCCTTATTCCATTTCATTCTTATTCCGTTTCATTCCATTCCATTCCATTCTGCTCCATTCCGCTCCATTCCGCTCCATTCCGTTCTATTCTATTCTATTCTATTCTATTCTATTCTATTCTATTCCATTCTATTCTATTCTATTCTATTCTATTCTATTCCTTATTCTATTCTATTCTGCTAAAGACCATAGATCTCCAACTAAGCAGAAGTTGTTTCTTGGATGATAAGTTGCAAGCAAAGCTGCTGCTTGATAATTTCCATTGTTAGATTAGGAAATGGTTGTGGGTCATGACAATGAATTTGCTTCTACGGCAGCCCAAAGGATTGCAATTTTTTTTTTCAGCCTGACACTTTCAGAGCTACCTCAGGAATAAATCCTCTCATAAGCATGCATGCTTTGCCTCAACATGCTTGTGGTTTGGAAATAAAACTTGGAAGATGAAGTTTGACAGCTCCATGCTATGTGTTGTATGGAATTCATTATTGGTAAAATAGCCCATTTTAATCAAAGGGAACTGTGGTCAGAGCTGCCATATGCTGAGGTTTGCCTGGATAAATCCTTAGTATTAAAATAAATTGCTTTGTTTTTTTCAAGATGAAACACCATTATGTGCTGGTATCAATCAGATCTTGTCTAATGGGAGAAATGGAGCAATGTTTGCTTTATGTTAGCCACTTGGGTGATTTTCATTTTGCTTGTGTTCAGGAACACTGTGGAGTAGACTCAATAATTATTTTCCCAGTGGTGCCCAGGTGTTTCTGTTGAGCAACTTCATGATAGGCTTAACCTTACCTCACTGTCCCCTGATTAGCTCAACTAGATAGTTTGACGGGATTAGGAAGATATCAGTTTTGGATGGTCATCCAGTTCTCCAAGGATGAGTTCTGTCTTCAGATGCTTTCTCCTGTCTGACTTATTTTTTGTGGTTGTATGATAGGCTCCATTAAAAATCCTCAATGCGCTTTGCAATCAAAGTTGTAGCCAGAGTAGAGGGAGAGGCTTCTTACAGATATATCCTTGGCAGAGATGTTAGGTGAAGGAATTTTAAATCTGAATTTAGAGAGATAGGGATGGGAAGTTGGCCATTTCCCATAGGGTTGTGGGAAACAAGGCCAGTTAAAAAAGCATTCATTTACACATAGTGCTACCAGCCAACCGCTCAGGCTCCTTTCCAATAAGATATTACATTCTATCCAGGGTTGCAAAACCAATCTTACGATTCTTATGGTCCATTTCCTCAGCTAAACACTTCACTCAAAAACACATCCATACACGTATCTCCCCAGTTCAAAGTCCAGTTGGCTAAGCTTAATTGGTGCTTAAGAGAAAGTGAGGAGGGGTGCTTGATTAGATGTGATGGCTCAAAATTTTTACAGTTCTCATTCATTTGATAATTTCTGACAAGTTTTAGCTAGTCCTAGCTTTTAATTCCTCTCACGTTTCCTGACATTTTATTATCATCATTATTATTATTATTATTATTATTATTATTATTATTATTATTATTATTATTATTATTATTATTATTACTATTATTACTATTATTACTATTATTACTATTATTATTTAATTTCTATGCTGCCCTATTCCGGAGAACTCAAGGCGGCTCACAACATGATAGAAATTACATTAAATACATAAATATATAAAAAAACCCTAAGTTAAAAAAGAAACCAATCATTCCACAAACATACACTGGCTAGGGGCAAGGTGTTAGCTGCCCCAGGCCTGCCGGCAAAAGTGTGTTTTAAGCAATTTACGAAAGGCGGAGAGGGTGGGGGCGACACGGATCTCCGGGGGAAGTTGGTTCCAGAGGGCCGGGGCCGCAACAGAGAAGGCTCTTCCCCTAGGCCCCGCCAGGCGACACTGTCTGGCTGACGGGACCTGGAGAAGGCCCACTCTGTGGGCCCTAACCGGCCGCTGGGATTCATGAGGCAGCAGACGGTCCCGTAAATAACCTGGTCCGATGCCATGTAGGGCTTTATAGGTCATAACCAACACTTTGAATTGGGTTCGGAGACCAATTGGCAGCCAATGCAGCTCGCGGAGTGATGCCGAAATGTGGGCATTTCTAGGCAAGCCCAACACTGCTCGCGCGGCTGCATTCTGCATTACCTGAAGTCTCCGAACATTTTTCAAAGGTAGCCCCATGTAGAGAGCATTGCAGTAGTCGAACCTCGAGGTGATAAGGGCATGTGTGACTGTGAGAAGAGACTCCCGGTCCAAATAGGGCCGCAACTGGTGCACCAGGCGAACCTGGGCAAATGTCCTCCTCGCCACAGCCGAAAGATGATGTTCCAAATTTAGCTGTGGATCGAGGAGGATGCCCAAGTTGCAGACCTTCTCTGAGGGGGTCAAAAGCTCCCCCCCAGGCTAATGGACGGATAGATTGAAATATCTTTGGGAGGCAGAACCCATAGCCACTCCGTCTTGTTGGGGTTGAGTTTGAGCCTGTTGGCACCCATCCAAACCCTAACAGCCTCCAGACATCGGCACATCACTTCCGCTGCTTCACTGAAATGACACGGGGTGGAGATGTAAAGCTGGGTATCATCAGCATACTGATGATATCTCACCCAGTGTTGTCGGATGATCTCACCCAGCGGTTTCATGTAGATATTAAACAGCAGAGGGGAGAGGACCGATCCCTGAGGGACCCCACAAGGGAGGAACCTAGGGGTCGACCTCTGACCCCCCGCCAACACCGACTGCGACCGACCAGTGAGGTAGGAGGTGAACCACTACAAAACAGTGCTCCCAACCCCCAACCCCTCCAGTCGGTGCAGAAGGATACCATAGTCAATGGTATCGAAAGCCGCTGAGAGGTCAAGTAGCACCAGGATAGTGGATAACCCCTTATCCCGGGCCCGCCAGAGATCATCCGTCAGCGCGACCAAAGCAGTTTCCATGGAGTAGCCGAGCCTGAATCCTGACTGTTGAGGGCCCAGATAATCGGCCTCATCCAAGGACCGTTGGAGCTGGAGTGACACCACCTTCTCAACAACCTTCCCTATAAAGGGAAGATTGGAGACAGGACGGTAGTTGTTTAAGACAGCTGGGTCCAGGGAAGGCTTCTTGAGGAGGGGGCGCACAATTGCCTCCTTGCAGGGAGCCGGAAAGGACCCCTCCCTCAAAGAAGCGTTGACAATCTCCTGAACCCAGCCCCGCGTCACCTCCCTGCTGGCCGAAACCAGCCAGGAGGGGCACGGGTCCAATAAACAGGTGGCGGAGCTCACAGCTCCAATGGCCTTGTCGACTTCATCAGGTGCTACCGGGTCAAACTCCTCCCACACAACAGGATCAAGACGAGTCCCTGCCATCTCGACTGAATCATTATCAGCCGATACTGCATTCCAATTGGAGTCAAGGTCCATCCGAATCTGGGCGATTTTATCCACGAAAAACTTATTAAAGTCCTCAGCACTACCCTGCAAGGGTGCATCAACCCCCCCCCCCCGATTAAGGAGGGAGCGAGTTACCCTGAACAGGGCAGCTGGGCGGGATTCCGCAGATGCAATCAAGGCGGAATGATACGCGCATCTTGCCGCCTTGAGCGCCACCTGATAAGTCTTGATATAAGATCTTAAAAGTGTTCGGTCAGATACGGATTTACTTTTCCTCCATCGCTTCTCTAGGCGTCTCTTCTGGCGCTTTATCCCCCTGAGTTCCTCAGTAAACCAAGGAGATCTCCTGGGTCTGCTACCACAGAGAGGTCGCAGCGGCGCAATCCGGTCAAGAGCCCCCTTTGCAGCCATATTCCAGGCCGTAACCAGGGACTCTGCCGAACTGTGAATTCCATCTGAATGCCTTCACCTCTACCATTTCATATGGGAACCATCTCTTATCTTCAGAATAATTTCTTCTGTATCTTCTTAGAAATATTCATCTTTGATCATTGGTGGCAAAATTTAAGAAGTGCTGTATTTCTATAAATTAAGAGAAGAGACCATTAAAATAGGATAGAGGAAACTCTAAAGAAAGCTCTATTTTTTATATAAGTTTTGTGAAGGATAATATGGTTTAGATAATTGTCCAGCATATGGAAGCATTACTCCTAATATAAAGAAAAGCTTTTTTTTGCAGACATTGCTAAAAAAGACAAAAAGTATCGTCAAACAGTGACTATAAATGTTTATTTATAAGCCTTTGTTCTAACATTGGAATTATTTTATTTGAATGCAAGAGGGAACAACATTTGTATTTATACTCTTGCGATACATAATTTTAATGTTAAATGACATAGTGATAGAATAAACACTTCTTCAAGAAATAACATTCTATTATATACAATACATTTAATTTAAATCTACAGAATTCAAAGAATTAGTTTTATTTTGTGCATTTTTTTAGAAATGAGCTGTTGGCTAAGTCTGAACAATATTATTAATCATGTTGACAATATATTTAAAATGTTCTGTTGATCTTTAGGAAGAGACACATTTTTTTCAGGTTGAGTCTTCATTTGGGCAAGTAACCAATAAAAGCTACTAGTTGCCTATTCTTGAAATGCTCTCATCTGGGTGAAAAAAGATCTAGTATGAAAGAAAGGATGGTTTCATGTTTAAATAGGAGATAATTCTAACTGTCCTTTAGAAATTAATAAAAATGCAAATAAATATAAGAAAAAAAATCACGTGGAACCAACTATTAGGTTGGAATAAAATGCTTCATTCCTGGGATGGAAATTGTGGAATACATGTGGAGATACCACAGATATTCTGGAGATTTGGTAAAGGCCACAAGAGCACTGTCTTGATGAAGAATAGAACATTCCAGAGTTCCCTGGAGCATTTGGTGTCTGGAATGTGATCGTCTGGAGAAAACTAATCCATGTTGAATTTCACCCTAAAGAGAAAAAACATGGTAACAGTGAAAGGTGAATGAAATTTAAATGGAAGTTTCATCAAGGGTCATGGAATTCAATGGGAATAATGAGAGAGAATAATGTTCTTTGTCCTCTAAATAAGATGGAATATGGTTATAGACTGATATTTATGGAGATTCTCAGTTATCCAAGTCATGGTTATCCAAAAGGTGCTTTTTTCAAGAGGCAACTGGACTTTCTGGACTGGACCGAAGAACTGAAGAAGCCTATTGGATGAGAAGTGAAACATCTTTAAGAAAAAAATAAAGTCCAGTTGCCTCTTGAAAAAAAAAGCATCTTTGGAACTTTATAGACTGATTCCTCCATTTTTCTGAATGTTCCAATACAATTTGCAACTGAACACATTTATAGATTGGGGAAAAAATGGTGCATGTCTGAAGAAATCAGTATTAATCTCAGAACAGTTTCTAAGAGAACTGGTGTATTTGAAATGTGGTTGATACATGCTGCTGATTTCAGACACCTGTGCTTCAAATGTTACTACTCATCATCCTCTAAACTTCAGAAGTCAGGATTTTGTTGAATATTTTAATCTGCATGGAGATGCTAGTGATAGCCAAGACCATCATCTCTCTGATCCCACCATCCCTGCCTCCTACACTCCTGGAAGGGTCACATCAACTTATTATAATTGCTAAAAGAAAGATTGAACCCTGACACTTTGACTTCATCGTCATTTCCTTCCAACAGCTTCCATTAATGACTTCCCTGCCTAATGAAAATTAATTGCCAGCTCGCCTTGACAATTCAGTTGTGTTCGATCACATTTAGAGAAGTGGCAAAGGGTCATTTGGTGCATTTCTTAAGCAATCCATTAAATCTGCAGCAAAAGATGACCTTCTGCTGTATTCTATATTAAGAAATGCTAATGGTGATGCTAAATGTCATTGTTTATTCAAGCATCAATACATCAAATTGCCTGCTTTCTATGAACTCTGTTCAAATGTGTTATCTCCTTAATAATAAAAAAAAAACACCTTTGCAGTCCAGTTCATATTGTCTTTCAAAAGCTAGGAGTCATTTCCACAGGGCAGTGAGTAGCTTTCTTCCTGACTGGCGTTACTGTGAGCGGACACTTACCTAATCACTGGCAGTGTAAGTACTGAAATGATATCAAGGAGTTTCAACAATGGATAATTTTGCTTTAGAATCTTAAAAATATGCACTATTTGTTGTTGTTAGTTGTGAGGTCGTGTTCGATCCATCGCGACCCCATGGACAACGTTCCTCCAGGCCTTCCTGTCCTCTGCCATCTTCTGGAGTCCATTTGAGCTCACGCCTACTGCTTCAGGGACTCCATCCAGCCACCTCATTCTCTGTCGTCCCCTTCTTCTCTTGCCCTCCATCTTTCCCAGCATTAGGCTCTTCTCCAGTGAATCCTTCCTTCTCATTAGGTGGTCAAAGTACTTGAGTTTCAACTTCAGGATCTGGCCTTCTAAAGAGCAGTCAGAGATGATCTCCTCTAGGACTGACCGGTTTGATCGCCTTGCAGACCAGGGGACTCGCAGGAGTCTTCTCCAGCACCATAGTTCAAAGGCCTCAATTCTTTGGCGCTCAACCTTTCTTATGGTCCAACTTTCACAGCCAAAAAAGACTATTATTGGTCTACCAACAGTATGGCATAAATCCAAAGATCAGTTCAATGAGGTATGAAGGCAACACAATGTGCCTCACCAGAGCTCTTCACTTTGCTGCAAAACAGTGATCGACACTTACGATTGCCAAGTGTTGATTGTCCATATATTGTCCATGGAGTCTCTTGTCGCACCGTTCCTAAAAATAACAGTGGAGAATCAAATCCAAGGAAGGTGATATTATAAGGAAGGTGATATCTAAAGCAGCTTTTCCTCTGGAAATTCAGAAGAGGCACACAAAGCAGAAAACTGTGTGGAGGATATGATAGCATTAATGACTCTGGAAACTATCCTGCTCTCACTGTATCTATAAACTCTTTTCATCATTTTTCTATATGCATTCTTAAATGAGAAGTTGACTAATTCCTTGGAGCTGTTATGGATGGGACAACATTTTGAGCAGACCCTATCATAACCCTTGAACGAGAGGAAAAGCATTTCATAAATTAAAAGGATTGAGGACCCATGGAAGCAAATCTTCAGCTAAGGTAAATAAGAAGACATTCCAACTGTTCATAATTTCCAGCTTTAATGAAATCTACCAAAATCCAACAAAATGGAAATGAAAGTATGGAAGGACAAATCTCCAGGAGTACGCACCCTTTAAAAAATTATTTTGTGACATTTTCAGCCTTGATTTGTTTACTGAATCAGGAGTATCTAAAATAAGAATCACCAGCTTAGACCATATATCATATTAAGCCTCAGTGCAGTGTGCTTACTTTAGACTTATGAGAGATAAATGAACAAACCATAATTTTAGAAATTCAGTTTCTAAGTTGTACAATGTTTAATTACAATTGGAGATCTCTTTGCAGATTTAGCAAATGGTAACTCGCTTACATTTTTCTGGTTAACAATTATGCTTCATATATCCATTTTCCAGGGTTCTTGTCTTTCATCAGTAAAAAAAAAATGCCTTTCGAGATTAATTGACATTAATGGAAATGACAAATGTGCTTTTCTTTCCTGTATTTTCTTTCTTCCAAATAAATATTTCTCTTCATTAGCATAAGAAAATAAATCCTGTGTTTTCTGCTTAAAAATGACTATCAAGAGGTTTAGATTTCCAGCCAGGACTAAATATTTTTGAATTCCCATATTATACTAAACTATGATCCATTTTATTATGACTTATTAGATAAAACACAACTGGCTTGGTTCAAACAAAATGCCATGCGACAGATTGTGGTTTATAAACTATCATGGTTGGATGCATACAATATCCTAAGACAGCACCAAGCAAACTTTATTATAACTTCTGTGTCCAACCACAGAAATGTGATTCCACTATAGCTTATTCAGAGGTTTAGTGTCCTCTTTAATTATGTACTATCAAGTCTGAGTCAACTGTTAATGATCAACCCCATAGACCAGGGTTCTCCAACCTTGACAATTTTAAGACTTGTGGACTCCAACTCCCAGAATTCCTCAGCCAGCCATAGAATTTGGGGAGCTGAAGTTCACAAGTCTTAAAGTTGCCAAGGTTGGAGAACCCTGATATAGGCTTTCTCCAGGATAGTCTGTCCCAACTACCAATGGTGCCCTCATCATGGTTGTCCATCAACCTTGCTGCTGGTTGTCTTTCCTTCCACTCTTCCCAGCATTATATACCTCTCAAGAGAGCAGTTATCTTTACGAGATTTTATTCAGACAATCATGGGGCACAACTTAAAACAACATTCAGGGATCCCAGATGCCTATTAAATATTTTTAATGACTTACTGGAAACAAAGCTGTCAAAGAGACGGTCAGGAGATTCACAGGTGCAATGGAGCCCAATTGCCCGATGAGTCATACCAGTTTAAATCTGAAGCAGGACTGCTGAAATCCATCAGCTGACGATGTAATCCACCATGAACTGTAAACTAATTCACATCAGATGGTGGATCACAGGCTGAAAAGTACCTGAATTCCAAATGGGTTACCATTTCAGCCTCCAGTCTGTTGTTGTTTTTTCCTCACATCCCTGGAATCTGATCAGGGGATTAAACAATTACTTCTTAAACAGGCAGCATTCCTACTTTGATGGTTGTGATAAACAATATCTTGGGCAATATTGCAGTATTAGAACACTCTTCCCTCAGTCTGCAGTAGACAGTCTTACCCAGAGTTGAGTTTGGAAGTCCTCAATGTCTATTTGCTTAGATATACATACACTATATCCCCCCCAAAATATATTATATCCCAAAAAATACAAAGCACAAAGAGAACATGGTGAACAATTATTGTTTGGTCTTTCACAGTCCAGCTAGATTGGAAGGAAGTCTGCAGCAGCCTTTAAACTCCAATGGGATGGTGCCAATCCATGCACAGAACCAGCCACATCAAATAAGGCACCATGGGTTGTTCAAACAGCAGACTTAAGTCTTGAGAGGCTGGCCAACTCAAGAAACAAGAGCCACTTAGGTTTTTAAAGAGATCATTATTGCTAGTTCTGTGGAGTAATATGACAACATCTTGAAAGTCTACTAAAGGAATTCTCCTGCATTTCTCACTTTATACCTAGTAGAATTAAGGTAGTGTTAGAGTAAGGTAGTGTTAGAGTCTCTTTCTGTTCCACACTTCCTCATTCTCCTGGATTCAAGAAACTTTTACATAACAATCATGTTGCCATCTCCTCTGGTTTACCAAGGCCATCACAGTTTGATATACATACAACTTTTAACAGTGGGACAACTAAAATTGACTTCAGCTGCTTTCTACAAGGGATGAGGGTGAGATGAAGGTGACATCATGAGGACATGTCTCTTAAAAACAGTTTGCTTGGCATCTTCATGCCAGAGATACAGATGTGTGAGACAAAGTTGCTAATTGTGATGAAGTCACTTTTTCTGCCTTTCATTCGATCTACAATGGCTAACTTAAGCATGCTTACTTTAGACCAGGGGTCTTCAAACTTGGCCCTTTTATGACTTGTGGACTTCAACTCCCAGAATTCCTCAGCCAGGCACACATGCCTGGCTGAGGAATTCTGGGAGTTGAAGTCCACAAGTCATAAAAGGGCCAAGTTTGAAAACCCCTGCTTTAGACCATCTCTGGAGTTCAGAGCATTTGTACGTAGTGGTAAGGAATGGAGCCTTCATCACCACTTATATGAAATGCTATGAATGCCTTTTGCAATATGGACCTTCCTCATTTTCTTTTTGAACTTGTCAGATGCTGGTGGTGTTGATGTACTTCAACCTAAGGCCCCAGACAGTCCTGACCACAAGTCCAGAAGGAAGCTGCTGGCGATTTAATGACCTACTGGCATTTAACTGTTGTTTTTAATGGATCTGCATTGTTATACTTTCTAACATTGCAATTTACCATTAGAAATTTTCATTTGAACATTGCTGCAGAGGGAAAATAATCCAAATAAATTTGAGCAACCGTTCTGTTAATTTTGTTTCCCCCCAAAAAGGAGATCTCATCCCATACATATTTATTTAGAAGTACGTATACTTAAGTGTGTGCTTAGGAAAGATGGAACATACCTTACATTTTTCAGACAGAACAATTTTATGGATTCAAGCTAGTTCGGATAAAACCATTTTAAATATTCAATTTGTGCTTTGGTTTTCTCTGATACTAATAAGATATTTTTAAATGAAACATCAATGGAGTTGCATTAATGGGTTTGCAGATGAGAGAGCCAGAGTTTTGCCCATGATGAAGGATACAATACCTGGTTCCGTAATCTGGATTAGTAGACACAGAAAAGGGCTATAGAAAATTCTCTTAGCTGCTGTTCCATGATCATCTGGATTGTTGTGAGGACTGTCTTCACCTCCATTTTAATTTAGGCTGCAATTCAGACTAGATGTTTGCATGGTGCAGAGCCATCCATAGGAGTTCTAGTTCTTCTTCTCTCTCCATCTTCCCAACTTTCTCTCTTTGCCACAGAATTATTGATCTCCCATTGACAACTGCCCAATGGGTCTATGCGAAACCAATTTTCCATTTGACCTTGGAAGGACAAGGGAGGCCGATGAAGCAAGAGGGAACTTAGTTGAAGTGCACCATCCCAACTTAAAGTTGTTATATTCATTGCTATTGTAATCCTACAATATGTGGGCACATATGTCATTCATTCAGGCTGACTGAAGCCCTTCATCCCATTCCATCACTCGCTATGATGAGTGATTGGGGCTATTTTTGAACAGGGAGGAAAAGAAGGCTCAGATTCCTGCACAAAGACTTCAAGAACAGCCCCATATCCTGGTCTTAGCCATGGGCGGCCCCACAATTTATGTTGCTGACTCAAGGATGGGAGCATTGTGGTTTAATGTGGCCAGAAGCAAGTCCCCCTTTTCCTGTTTGACTCAGCAGCTAAACAGGGCCATCTGTTCTGGTAAATATTTGGATACGAGACCTCAAGGATTGCTGGATAGACTGGGAAGTTGAAATAACATCCTGAAAGAACATAATGGTAGACCTCCTGTATAGTTCTTAACAAAATGATCTGGAAGATCACCAGGAATCAAATTTGACCTGAAGAGCATTTGACCTTTACTGAGCTTAATCCAGATAGAGAAAGATGGAGGAAAAATATCTGGGAAGAACATTGCAGATTGCTTCCCTTTATTACCGTCAAGACAACTAAGAAGCCAACTTTTTCTTTTGACAAAGTCAATGTTGATGTTTCTGTTATTGAGGCATAACAAGAACACCAAATAGTGCATTACTGAGTTTAGGATAAAGCTTTTTATTATAAATACATTATTTGGGTTTGGGACTCAATTATAAATTGCAGTGATATGTTTGGCAAAGAAAGCTTATCTCTCTCTTTTTTAATATATATATATATATATATATATATATATATATATATATATATATATATATATATATATATATATATATATATATATATATATATATATATATATATATATATATATATATATATATATATATATATATATATATATATATATATATATATTAAACAAACAAACACATATTTGTTTTCTGAGGTTTTCGCGGGTGTTTGTATGTAGGTCTTTGGTTCTTCGGGTTTTCTCCCACGTAGAATTTGAAGTGTCTTGGTGACGTTTCGACGAAGTCCCATTCGTCATCTTTAGGCTGGTGCTTTCGGCTTCGTGCTTCTAGCAGCAAACAGCTAAAAGCACGAAGCCGAAAGCACCATATATATATTTGACAGCCCTCTTGAATTTTTCCAAAAATCTTTTGGTGAATTTAACTACAGATTTATTATCTCATTTTTAAAGATTTTTTTTAATCCCACCTTTTTATTTTCATAAATAATTCAAGGCGGTGAACATATGTCTTTTCTCTTCCCATTTTCCCCACAACGACAACCTGTGAGGTGGGTTGGGCTGAGAGAGAATGACCGAGCCAAAGTTCAGACCCAAGGTAGGATTAGAACCCATCATCTCCTGGTTCTGAGCCAGATGCCTTAACCACTAGACCAAATGGGCTATTATGAGGCACAAAAGAAAAATAACTACTTGTTGCGCTGCTACAGCAGTTCTGATACCATGATCTACTTAAGAAACAATCTGGGAAAAAAATGTTTGCTTATTTGTTTATTACATTTGCCATTCTGTAGCCTGCCCTTCACTGTAGGCTCTGGGAGGTATAAAACAGAGTGATAATTATACAAATGTAAGAAAAAGCACTCCTAAAATTGTAATAGAAAATACACCCATTTAGATAGCGTGACACAAAACAGCTCGTGTTGAAAGCGTGGTAGAATAGAATTGATTTAATCACCTTTCAAAATGCTGGAAAGGAAGGAGACCTATTTTTTTCAATATTCACTCTGCATCTCCTCATTTGCATTTTTACTTTCTTGCGTACGGTCTGTGGACTTGATAGAGAGGCAATAGTCATTCTAAACATCACAGCATATGGAGAGAAAAATTGCTTTGTGCACCCCACCCCACCCATCTCTGAATGATGGATACAAACCTTTTCCCACAGCAAACCACATCTAAAATCTCTCTTCTTTTACTAATTGAATAAGGACATAAACCATTTATACCGAGTAAATCCAGATTAATTTATTACCAAATTTCACCCTGTCTTTTTGGGCACCCATTTATTAGATTTACCTTCACGTGTAACAAATCTGACATGTGGATTTGGTGCTTTCTTGTCATATCCATTCTTCAAAAACCAGGGATTCAGAGAATCACAACAGTACTGAAACGAATAAGGAATTAATTGCATTCAGCACGTCTTCTTGTACGTTGTCTCCACTAAATTTTGTTCTTGCATCCTGCCATTGTTTATACATCTCCAAGCAGTCCCCTGGACTGGAAGGTGATCAAACCAGTCAGTCCTAGAGGAGATCAACCCCGACTGCTCTTTAGAAGGCCAGATCCTGAAGTTGAAACTCAAGTATTTTGGCCACCTAATGAGAAGGAAGGACTCACTGGAGAAGAGCCTGATGCTGGGAAAGATGGAGGGCAATAGAAGAAGGGGACGACAGAGAACGAGGTTGCTGGATGGAGTCACTGAAGCAGTAGGCCTGAGC
This sequence comes from Bothrops alternatus, assembly GCA_034064705.1. Taxonomy (NCBI): domain Eukaryota; kingdom Metazoa; phylum Chordata; class Lepidosauria; order Squamata; family Viperidae; genus Bothrops; species Bothrops alternatus. Next base: position 27,108,668 of record JARGCV010000006.1, read on the forward strand.
TTAAATGGAATCCAGAAGATGGTAGAGGACAGGAAGGCCTGGAGGAACGTTGTCCATGGGGTCGCGATGGGTCGGACACAACTTCGCAACTAACAACAACAACAAAGCATAAGTGTCATTATTCATCATGCTTTTTAACATACTGAGGTCATTCCAAAGTTCTGTTTTTCAATTAATTGATAACACCATCATCATTCTCATTGTGAAATTATTGACAAGAACAGAAACAATTAGAGAAGGCTGTTTCAATGGAAGCGGACTTGGAATCTGGATCCACCTGTCTGGGATTTTCAATACTTAAACCGTGAAACTGAGGCTGTATGTCAGACATTAAGGGATAAATAATATACCAGGAACCAACTGTAAAAATGTCTTTAACTAGCTTGAAGAGCTTAACAAATCTGAAATTTGCTTTGGGAGATATACAAAAGAGAAAGAGAGAAAGAGAGAAAGCAAGAAAAAAGAGGAGTTTTTCAGTTATGGCAGGTATCAACAAGAAAAACAAATGCTGGAAAAGTTTTGTGAGCACTTTAGTTACTACAGTTACTACAGTTAAGAACCCAAGCCGTGAACATCCCCAGCCAGTATGAGACTATTTTTATAACAGGATTCCCTGTAGAAAATTGGTTGATAAAAGATGCACCTGGGAGAATGATGAGGCATACATAGCTCTAAAAGTGAGTTATACCTTTCAACCTTATAGAAACGTTAAACATAAGGTGCCTTGAATGGCATGTAAACCTGATTTTACGGTTTCAGAAATTGCCAGTAAACATTAGTTCTGGTGCATTGGGGGGGGGGAAATTCCCCTTCTCTTTGAGAAAATCAGAGAGACACCAATTTCTGCTAACATCAGTTTAAAGGTCAGACAATCTATAGATTGATTTTTCTACCAACCGTATCTTGTTGTGAGTTTCATATGTTGACTATTTGCCAATTCTTGGAGGAAAAAGAGTTGATTCCGAGTGTCTGAGACTTAAGACATCCAAGTCACATGTTCAAATTAATTACATGGATGACTTTGAAGAGGACCTAGCTATCTAGATTTTCTCTGACGCAATCTCCGCAGTGATTAAGCAATGGGAACAGAAATGATTTTTCCTTAGTCTATCTTACATCTGTATCTAATTTGTGCATAAAAGGTTGGTTGGTTTAGATCTTGATGTCTTTGAAAAAGGCACAATAGCTTTGATTTAGATGCAGTATATATCATAATTCACCCAGTTCCTATTTATTTATTTATTTATTTATTTATTTGTTTGTTTGTTTGTTTGTTTGTTTATTTGTTTGTTTGTTTGTTTGTTTATTTGTTTGTTTGTTTGTTTGTTTGTTCAGACTTATATGTCGCCCTTCTCCTAGGACCCAGGGCGGCTTACAACAACAATACAACAGAAATTTAAAAATTAATTAATTAATTAATTTAAAAATTTTAAAATTAATCACATTCAAGCAGCATGCAAACACAATCAACTCACAATCGCTGATGGCGGGACATTCCTAGGGCCCAGGGGCAGAGCACAGCTCATACGCCCCAAGCCTGTTGGCATAAATGTGTCTTCAACAGTTTCCGGAAAGCTAGGAGGGAGGGAGCAGTACGAACCTCTGAGGAAAGCTGGTTCCAGAGGGCTGGGGCAGCAATGGAGAAGGCCCTTGCCCTAGGCCCCACCAGATGACATTGTTTAACAGACGGGACTCGTAGGAGGCCAACCCTATGCACCCTAACCGGTCACTGGGATTCATGAGGCAGAAGACGGTCCCGAAAGTATCCTGGTCCATTGCCATAAAGGGCTTTATAGGTCATAACCAACACTTTGAATTGTGTTCAGAGACCAATAGGTAGCCAGTGCAGCTCATGGAGAGCTGGAGAGATATGAGCATGTCTTGGGAGACCCAAGACGGCTCGCGCGGTTGCATTCTGGACTACTTGCAGTCTCCGGACATTCTTCAAAGGTTGCCCCATGTAGAGAGCATTACCATTATTTCTGGTCCCTCCCTATCTTATCATTTTATAACTCATTGAAGTCCATCTTGATGCAACTGACCACTTGATCAATGGAGACTTGCATCATCCTAGCACAGAGCAGCCTCCAGCAATATTTTAGTATTAGCATGGACATAGAACAATGCACAATTTATGTCATGCAATGTATGGTGGCATAGATAATAATAATAATAATAATAATAATAATAATAATAATAATAATAATAATAATAATAATAATAATGTTGGAAGGGATCTTGGAGGTCATCTAGTCCAACCCCCTGCTCAGGCAGGAACCCTATACCATTTCGGACAAATGGCTGTCCAGTTTCTTCTTAAAAACTTCCAGTGTTGGTGCATTCACCGCTTCTGGAGGCAGGTTGTTCCACTGGTTAATTGTTCTAACTGTCAGGAAGTTTCTCTTTAGTTCTAGGTTGCTTCTCTCCTTGATTAGTTTCCATCCATTGCTTCTTGTCCTGCCTTCAGGTGCTTTGGAAAATAGCTTGACTCCCTCTTCCTTGTGGCAGCCCTGAGATATAGGAACACTGCTATCATGTCCCCCCTCGTCCTTCTCTTCGTTAAACTAGACATACCCAATTCCAGCAACCATTCCGTATATGTTTTAGCCTCCTGTCCCCTAATCATCTTTATTGCTCTTCTCTGTACTCTTTCTAGAGTCTCAACATCTTTTTTACATTGTGTGGCCTTGTAAAGTGGTATTAATACTTCATGTGCTCTTGATTCTATCCCTCTGTGATGATATAGTACTTGATTCTGGCTGGCTACTTCTCTTATATGGATACCATAAGTAGGTACTGGTTAAGGGATTGTTTCACCCAGATAATTAAAAAAAAAGAAAGAAAGCCCACAGTACTATGGGTGAAGGGGATTCCCTATCAAACAAGTTTAGAATTCTTAGTTTTTATTGTATGGACTTTTCCTGTTGGGTTACCAACATTCAGGATTATTTTTTTTTAAAAAAATAGCCTGTTGACTCTTATGTTGTTTTACATTTTGCTACCAATATTATCCTAAGGGGAAATGATATTTTGCTGCAGATAAAGAAGCAGAAGATGAAAGAGATCTGCTTACCATTTTTAAAAGAAAAAAATTGGTAGATTTATTCTTTAAACTCCCTCCTTACCAGAGAGGTGCAGATGGAGAAAATTCTAGCTACAGCATTCAGTGTATTGGCATAGAGGAAAATAGTAACGACAAATCACAATCCCTTTTCTCTTCGACATGAGTGCAAATTTCAATTTAAACAATTAAGTCAGCACAACAATGTCATTGTTAATGACAAAATGCTATCAATGGAACAGGTTGCCTCCTGGAGCTATCGGTGTTCCATCACTGGAGATTTTCAAAAGTAGACTGGACAACCATTTGACCAGATGGTATAAAGTCTCCTGCCTTGAGTAGGGGTTAGGACTAAAACACCTCTGAGGTCCTTTTCAGTCCTATGGTTTTATATTCTGCTTTGCAGTCAAGAGCACCTGGGTAGAATCGGTCCCCGTATTTGTTATAACTAGAGGAACAATCTGGAGCATTTGGTTGTAAAGCCCAACATGACTAGGCCAAAACTGCAGCTGCTACAGACTGAAGCAACATTTGTTTGCTTTTACACCTGAAAAAAAAGCACATAATCAAGAGACCCGGGGTGAATTATTTGTTCTAGCCTTGCCCATAAAATCCAGCAAGCTGTGCCAAGAACGTGAATTATGAAGCAAAAGGGGGAAACCAAACAGGTTTCTAGTAATGAAGTGTCACCTCCTGCAAAAAAAGTGGAAGGGAGAATGATGGAAAGCTAGATTTCTCCGAAGCCAGACAGAACGTTCACCTTCCCAGATTTACAATGGCAACAATGCAGAGCTGGTTCAAAACCACAAATTCTTCTTTCTGCTTTTGCAAAATAAAACCACAAAAAACAAGAAAGTGTCACTCTCCCTAAGAAGAGGTGTTTTGTTTTGTACGGACCTTATTTTTTTTTCTTTTCTATTCCCATTAATCATCATTTTAATTCCCAGTGATGCAATATAAGGTTTCATGGGATGAAAGAGTAGCTTAACTCTAAAGGCATTGCTTTCATCTTGATTCTTCAACAGACCCCTGAAAAAGTGCAATAAGGGAGTGGCCTCTACACACTGCATTTCAAGAGTGTTTCTGTATCTTTGTAACTATGTAGTTTGGTTCATTCCTGTATTAACAAGATTACCTTCCCATAAAAGTAGAATGGGTTTCGATGTCTCCTCCCTAATTCTGTCAGAACCTATGCCCAAATACGGTACATTGTGAAAATAGTCTGATGTGCTCAGAAGAAACTTGTTACAAGTAAACCCCCTCCGAAATATGATCTTCCCAGTGAATTAATCAATACATAATTCAACCTATGAATAAACTGGAACACCAAGCCTTCCACCTGTTTCTCCCCCTTTATGCTATAGCAGGGGTTTTCAAACTTGGCCCTTTTATGACTTATGGACTTCAACTCCCAGAATTCCTCAGCCAGGCACTCTGGCTGAGGAATTTTGGGAGTTGAAGTCCACAGGTCATAAAAGGGCCAAGTTTGAAGACCCCTGTGCTATAGTCTTGCTATCCAGCTTAGAGGATGTTAACCCTGTGAGGTAGTCCAGCTAAAAAGAACATCCAGGAACACCAGCTCTATCTGTGTTGCTTAATAATACAAAAAAAAAGAAAGAAATTAACAGAACCTTGCAAAACTGAAAGCATTTCTTCTCTCCTTTACTTTTAATTTCAGAAAAATAAGGAGGTGTCGTTTCTGAAAATATTTCCATGCTCTTCTATTTTATGTGGGTGAAATATCTTTTGCATCCCATTTGTCCATTACTGAGACAATTTCCAGCTCAGTTTGTACCTAGCACACTCCCAGTTAATTCGCCCAGGTCTGCCTGGTGTGCCAGTTGCAGCCCTATTTGGATCGGGAGTCACTCCTCACAGTCACCCATGCCCTTGTCACCTCGAGATTCGACTACTGTAATGCTCTCTACATGGGGCAACCTTTGAAGAATGTCCGGAGACTACAAGTAGTCCAGAATGCGGCCATGCGAGCTGTCTTGGGTCTCCCAAGACATGCTCATATCACTCCAGCTCTCCGCGAGCTGCACTGGCTACCAATTGGTCTCTGAACACAATTCAAAGTGTTGGTTATGACCTATCAAGCCCTTTATGGCAATGGACCAGGATACTTGCGGGACCGTCTTCTGCCTCATGATCCCAGCGACCGGTTAGGGCGCATAGGGTTGGCCTCCTACGGGTCCCGTCTGTTAGACAATGTCATCTGGTGGGGCCTAGGACAAGGGCCTTCTCCATTGCTGCCCCAGCCCTCTGGAACCAGCTTCCCTCAGAGGTTCGTACTGCTCCCTCCCTCCTAGCTTTCCAGAAACAGCTGAAGACGCATCTATGCAGACAGGCTTGGGGCGTATGAGCTGTGCTCTGCCCCTGGACCCTAGGAGTGTCCCTCCATCGGTGACTGTGGGCTGAATGTGTTTGTATGTTGTGTGAATGGAATTAATTTTTTTAAAAAATAATTTAATTGTGTTTTTAATTGTGTTGTTGTTGTGAGCTGCCCTGAGTCTTGGGAGAAGGGCGGCATATAAATTAAATTAAATAAATAAATAAAATAAATAAATAATTCCTTTATCCTGATCAGTGCAAGGACATTTATCAGTCAGTTGAGCAAAAAACAAAGCTTGTTTTTTTATTCATTTATTAAACCCCACCAAACACCTGATGAAGTAGGATGAGGCAGACAAAGGCAAGTAGAAAAAGAGACATGAATAACAGGCAACAATTTATATTATCTATATCTACCTAGTTATTATTAAAAAGCACAGAAAATTCCGTGAGCTCCTGGATCAAACTGATTGCACTCTGAATAAGAGCCACCTGCATATTACGGTTTCATAGAAAAACATGCAATTTCAGACTGCATTAATAAATGTATCTCAGGAAGCAAAAATCCCATTTTTGCTGTAACAAAAATCACTTTGGTCAGCCCCTTTCTTGTATACTAGGTCCAGTTCTGGGAACCACACTTTATCAAAAGATTCAACTAGATACTACATTCTCTAGCAAGTGCTTAAAGGGGCTGGATTTGCTGAGAGAAAACAATTAGGAGGGACATCACTATCTTCCAAACTTGGATGGATGATGAACCATATGAGAAGGTATCGGCCTGTTCCTTCAGGTTATGAAATAATGGATTTAAGGGAAGCCGGTGCTGATCAAAACCAATAAATATTTTTTCCCAAAGAGTCAAAACAGTTCAGCAGAGGGATCAATTACCCAACATATTCCTCCTGATTGTCCTTAGCTGCCTATTGCCTTAATTTTGAAGCAGCTGAAGGGTTTCATACACAGAATTCCCACCACTTAATGGTTCCATATTCTTTAAAAATATTCAAAAGAATTGTTCCCATGCAGTTTTATCCAATTAAATTTCAGCATTTAATATATCATTGATGTTAATAACAACCACCACATTAACAAATAGTCATCAGAATGCAGCTTCGAGCTCAGCAGATTGTATTAATATGTCATTAACTGGATATGTATTGTGTTAAGGATGTACACAAGTTATTTATTCATTAAAATAGATATAAATCTTACCTCAGTTGTTTTTGCTAGGGATCATAAAAGACTGTACCACCATAGAGACGAACTTAATTTTGAACTTGATCACGGCAGCGAGACTGTTGGTGGGACAATATTGGAAGAAGCCAGAATTACCATCTATTGAAGAATGGACTTTGAAAGTTATAAATTTGGCAGAAATGGCTAAAATATCTGCATATTTGAAGGATCATTGAAATGTTGGACTGGAAACATTGGATAGACTACATACAAGAGAAACACCAATCAAAGAAAATGTATCTGGCTTATAGTTAAATCTTGATATACGGAGTGAAGAATGTTTACAAATTTAAAATGATTGTATTAAGTTGAATAGCATTTAACTTGAATTTTTTCTTTGTTTACATGTACAAATATATATCTAATAATAAAAAATGTTAAAAAAATAGATATAAATCTCCATATTTGTTCCTTTGCTTGCAGCAAATAATATTCAACATTATGAACAGAAAAAAAAGAACAGGAGCAAAATCTGGTTCTTTTTAACACCATCTGCTTTAGTGATAATGTTTTTACTTCTTCTTCTTCTTCTTTTTTACCTTTTCTCCAAAGTTCATAACTATTCTGATGATATACTCTGTTTCACTGTTTCCAGATTAGGCAGTCACTAAAAACTGCTACGGTAATAATAGTCTTTGCTTTCATGCGTTTGCTCCAAAGGAATCTCTTTCTCCAAATAACAGGTTCATTCTGATTTCCGCTTTCCAGAATCACACCAGCAAAGGCTGTGCTTACAAATATGGCATGCCTTGTAAGTTTGATTTCTTTTCTTTCTTACAATGAATGAAATATATATGGAGTCTCTGTTTATGCAAAATGCAACAGTTTTTTCCCCCCTCCCACTTGCACTGGTCTCCATCTAGAGTTTATCCTCTGGTTTATAAGAAACATGCTATTCATGGAAATGGCATTATTGGAAACATAAATCATGACATAAACCCAGCTTGCACACACCCTGTTGTAATTCTTGTGGATTTCATTGGGGGGTGAGGCAGAGAGGGTGGAAATCTGCTCCCTGGGCAGATTAATGTATTGTAGTTGCCTTAGAAACTGCTAAAGAAAACTTTCCTTCAGGTTAAGCACAATCCTGATGACTTGGCTGGTTTTAATTGTTTTGGTCTTCTGCCTCTCATCAGCCCTTTCTGCCATGGGAAGGATTGGTGGATTCAGAATAAATAAAAAAACATATAAAAAGGCATTTGATCCCTTTTTGGTCTCTATAGAGCAGGTGTGTCAAACTCAGTTTCACTGAGGGCCCATCAGCATTGCAGTTGCCCTGGGGGGAGGCGGGTGGGTGTGGCCAGAGAGGGTGAAGTCTACTGGGTGGGTGTGGATGGAGTGGGTGTCGCCTACTGGGTGGGCATGGCCAGCTCTACATCATTCGCGTCAAGGGTGCCTGTGGGGGCCTGGGAAGGAGTGGGACAGATCTGAGGGTCTCTGGCAGAAGGGGGTGGGACCGGGGCAAGTGTCAAGGCATGGTCCACCAGGCTAGTGCCAAGATAGCCACCACAAAATTGTACATTGGCTCCCTGCTGGCCTGGGCCAGGGCCAAGGCAGCGGAAGCCATTCCCTCACTGTTTCCATGATGGCTTCGCGGGCCACATGAAACCACTTCGCAGGCCACATCCGGCCCTCGGGCCTTGTGTTTGACATGTCTGCTATAGTGAGTTGTTGCAATTTGTTACTCAGCCAGAATGTCCCAGCATCTTTTACTTACAGCAAATAAAATTGTACTAAAGGTACAAGAAAGAGCACGAGGTTAGAAAGGGCTGCCATCTTGATGGTAGGGTGGCTAGACTTCAACCTCTTGGTCAAATGCTCTGTTTTCAGACCTGCTGCAACTTAAACCTTTAAACAGAAATGATCATCGGCTCCACTTGTTGAGAAAGGTATCATTTTATTAGAAGTGAAGTGTTATAGTAATGCAAAGCCAGAACTGAAAATTGCACACCAAAATGCTTAAGTTCAACTTTTTCCTCCCTTCTGCCTCCCATCACTGACACACACACACACACCCCATGACCAATCAGGTTCAAGCAAGATGTTTTCAGAATGGTCACTTCAAGTGTAAGTTGGTATGTAGCTGCCTTCTTCTCCCAGCCGGGTGACCTTGAAGCAGTGTCTCAGGGAGATACAGTACTTTCGCTTTCCCCCAAGCATCCCTCTGCTATTCATATACAGCCCCAGACTTCATGGCAGACTGTTACCACATGGTAGCAAAGCACCGAAGCAAGCGTAAGGTGTCAGCTGACACTCTGCCATAATTGATGCTTTTCTTTCAAGCAGAAGTGGACTTATAAAGGAGAATAAAGGAAGTGGACTTGTCTGTGAGAATCAAAAGTGCAAGGGTTTCTTTGATAATCTTAATTTCAACTAATATGACTACTGGCCGTTTCTCATGTCTGCCTCTAGGGAAGGAAATTTCCATGTACATTTGGAACCCTGCAAGGGATGTGAGGTGTAATCTGGTTTCACTTTGGATAATGTAAATCTTGTGCATAATAAAAGGGTATAGAATGCTTTAAAAATCAGCATAACCCTAATACAGTCCCCTTTTTCTCCCCTCTCTCACTCCCTCTGTTGCTCTTACATCTTTTCCTTAAGTTACTTCTTTGAAAAGGAGATTTAAACAGGAAGGAAAAGCTGGGGAAGGCAACGTGCTATAAACTTTCAATACTTTACTTCTTGGCATCAAGAGAAAGAAAAACAGGATTTTAAGGCTCTTCAACACTACCACAAAAGACTACGAAAAGCTTCACATGACAAGGGTGCTACATGATCATAGGAACCATCATTGTCAAATTCTGGCCTTGTGGAATAGCAGTGGTTTCTGATGGTGCCAACTATTGTCCTCCTCTCCACAGCTCATTCTGAAGGCTACCGAAAGACATCTTGGAGCTTAAAGTGAAGCTTTGCCTCTGCTCCAGTTGTTGGATAATGGCTGAACATGGGTGGAAGAAGAACTGAACCCTGCAGAGCAACAAGATAACTGGGACCCTCTAATGAGTTCTTCACAAGCAAATAATTTTAGTATGGCTGTATAAAATCATGCATGGGATAGAAAAGGTGGATAGAGAAAAATTCTTTTCTCTATCCCACAATACCAGGACAAGGGGGCACTCCCTAAAGCTCATCGGTAAGAAAGTGAGGACAAATAAAGGGAAATATTTCTTCACCCAGAGGGTCGTTGATTTATGGAATTCACTTCCAGAAGGGGTCGTGACAGCTGTCAGCCTTGACAGCTTCAAGGCAGGGCTAGATAGATTCATGGATGCAAAGTGTATCGGTGGTTATTAAAACGGATGTCCATGTGCCGCCTCTATGTTGGTTGAGGCAGGCAGGATTCCCTTGAGTACCATTTGTTGGGGGTCAAGGGAAAGGGAGGGTTTTGCCTTCTCTTTCTGCTCAAGATCCCCATGTACAATTGGTGGGCCACTGTGTGACACAGAATGCTGGACTCGATGGGCTTTGGCCTGATTCAGCAGGGCTCTTCTTATGTACTGCATAACAGAGTTGGAAGGGACTTTGGAGGTCTTCTAGTTTAACCCCCTGCTCAACCAGAAGACCTTAAACCATTTCAGACAAGTGGCTGTCCAGTCTCTTCTTAAAAACAGCCCTACGACTTCTGAAGGCAAGCCATTCCATTGGTTAATTGTCTTTACTGTCAGGAAGTTGCTCCTTAATTCTAGGTTGCTTCTCTCCTTGATCAGTTTCCATCCATTGTTTCTTGTCCTGCCTTCTGGTGCTTTGGAAAATAAGTTGAACCCCCTCTTCTTTGTGGCAGCCCCTCAAATACTGGAAGACTTCTATCATGTCACTCCAAACTAGATTAGCAGTAGGGGAACTATTTATGGGCAGCCAAGGGTATTGACTGGAGGTTTCCATTCTCTAAATGCTTCTGAAGGCAGGACAAGAAGCAACAGGTAGAAACTAACCAAAGAGAAAAGCAACCAAGAACTAAGGAGAAATTTCCTGACAGTTAGAACAATTAATCAGTGGAACGACTTGTGAATGCTCCAACAATGAAAGTTTTTAAGAAGAGACTGGACAACCATTTGTCTGAAATGGTATAGATTCTCCTGCTTGAGCAGGGGGCTGGACTAGAAGACTTCCAAGATCCCTTCCAGCTTCTATTCTATTCTATTCTATTCTATTCTATTCTATTCTATTCTATTCTATTCTATTCTATTCTATTCTATTCTATTCTATTCTATTCTATTCTACGCTACGCTACGCTACGCTACGCTACGCTACCCTACCCTACCCTACCCTACCCTACCCTATCCTATCCTATCCTATCCTATCCTATCCTATCCTATTCTATTCTATTCTATATTCTATTCTATTCTATTCAATTCAATTCTATATTCTATTTTATTTTATTCTATTCTATATTCTAAAATTCTATTCCATTCTATTCTATTCTATTCTATATTCTATATTCTATATTCTATATTCTATATTCTATATTCTATATTCTATATTCTATATTCTATATTCTATATTCTATATTCTATATTCTATATTCTATATTCTATATTCTATATTCTATATTCTATTCTATATTCTCTATTCTCTATTCTCTATTCTATTCTATATTCTATATTCTATTCTATTCTATTCTATTCTATATTCTATTCTATTCTATTCTATTCTATTCTATTCTATTCTATATTCTATTTTATTTTATTCTATTCTATATTCTAAAATTCTATTCCATTCTATTCTATTCTATTCTATATTCTATATTCTATATTCTATATTCTATATTCTATATTCTATATTCTATATTCTATATTCTATATTCTATATTCTATATTCTATATTCTATTCTATTCTATTCTATTCTATTCTATTCTATTCTATTCTATTCTATTCTATTCTATTCTATTCTATTCTATTCTATTCTATTCTAGATGGTGGAAAATGAGTATTGGGTGCATTTGTCTTTCCTTCCTTGCATGTACAACTTACATATTTTTGCAACATCTGAAAGTTGGACTATGTGTGTTGGTGTGCATAATTATACTGGTAAATATCTTAGTAATTGTATTTAGCAAGCATTCCCTGTAACAAAATCACCTTCTACAGCTCAGATCAAAGAAAAGTTTTAAACCATCAGCAAAAGTCCGTCTACTATAAGTAAATTGATCTATTCTCTGGGGAGGTGCCATCCATTGTTAGAAACTGTCTGGAGCTATGAAACATCAAACATTTTAAACTTTCTCCACACTGAGCCCAGATTTTTCTCCTTAAATGTAATATCTCTCTTATTCCCTTAACATTTCAGAAGAGGACTGTTACAGATTAAGGGCCATTTTAAAGGCCATATTGCCAGCTGAAATAAATGTTAATAATTTTTGAGAATGGAAGAGTGACATTAAATGAACTCTGTAGGATACACAAAGTATTATCTGTCTTTATAGCCCTTTTGAGTTGTAGCTTTTAACATCTGAGACATTTTCTAGGCCAGGGGAAAGGGAGATGGAAGGAGAGCTTTGGTCCTGATCAGCTACAGATGCTACGGCTTAATCGCATTGGAAAAGCAGCTCAAACAACTGCCTTCCAGGCCATTAAATGAAGAAAGTCGAGCTTTCTTCCCATTTTTTTTTCTAAATTCAATTATTCATTTGAGTTCCCTGTCTTCTTTTGGGAATTAACAGTTTCCTGAGGGCACCTAAAAATGGGAATATGACTAATAATTCACCATGAACTAGCAATCTCCCATTCCCAGTGCCTTGCTCTCAAATGTAGTCTTCTCATCCTGGAGGAAGATTTTTCTGCATGTATGGGGATAAAGGGCTAAGGCAGGGGTGTCAAACTCAATTTCATTGAGGGCCGCATCAGCATTGCGGTTGCCCTCAGGGGGGCAGGTGGGTGTGGCCAGAGTGAGTGCGGCCTACTGGGTGGGCGTGGATGGAGTGGGTGTTGGCCTACTGGGTGGGCATGGCCAGCTCTACATCATTCGCATCAAGGGTGCCTGTGGGGGCCTTGGCAGGAGTGGGACAGATCTGAGGGTCTCTGGCAGAAGGGGGTGGAACCGGGGCAAGTGCCAAGGCATGGTCCATTTCTTCATTCCTCACAAAGGGTGACATCTCCCCAGCATGCCTGACGCAGCAGGGGCTGGTTCCTCGCCCCTGCCTTGTGGAGTTAAGACTGAATGTGTTTCAGCATAGATGGTCACCACAAAATTGTACATTGGCTCCCAGCTGGCCTGGGCCAGGACCAAGGCAGTGGGGGCCGTTCCCTCACTGTTTCCAAGATGGCTTCACGGGCCACATGAAACCACTTTGTGGGCCGCATCTGGCCCCTGGGCCTTGTGTTTGACATGTCTGGGCTAAGGGACTTATGGTGTCGGTTGGGGCAATCAGAACAGGAATTGCTGGTTTCATAAATGCTTTCAGTGGTGGTGGGAAGATGGAAGGAGAAATGGAAGTCTTCCTATTGTTTTTACTGGCAGTGTAAATAAGAGGAATAGGAAAGATTAAGAATTATATGAATGAAAGAAAAGAGAGGCCGTGTTCTGACCCAGCTCCCCAAACACAACAGATGCATCAGTAAATCTCCAACATTCCTTTTTATTTAGGAACGCCAGCAGTTTCATACAGCCAACTGTTAAAGTCTTTAGTTGCCTCCAAACAACGGAGCTCGCCCCCTTTTCCCCTACAGGGGCCTTCCAAATACCCAGAGTTGATCTCAGTCTCTCACCATGCTTGCAGCAAGAGTCCTTCAGGCAAGCTGGCTCTTTTCCAATATAAGAGACACGCACACGCTCAGAAGGTGCTCCGACTCCCAGTGCCCCAGGATCCAAGGAAAACTCCAGCAAGCTTCCAAACAAGAGTCAGGAGTTCCAATTAGAAGTAGCTGACCAGCAGGGAGACAATTGTCTGCCACACCTATTTGTCTGTGCCCCTGCCTTTTATCCACAGCTGAGGGTGGGGTTCTGTTAGCAGTGGTGGCTCTTCTGCCCTGAAGACCACCCCATAGTCTTTCACTGTTCTCCTCTCCTCAGCCTCCACCATGCCTGCGCATCAATCACTGGCCCCATGTGTTTTTCCTCTCCTGAATCATTTGCCTCAAGGAATGGAGGTCTCTGCCTTTTCATCTGGGGGCTGGCGGATGGTCCAGGCTCTGCCTCTGTCTTTGGCTGCGACAGCTCCATTCCTTTGTCCCTATCAGAGCTTTCAGATGGCCCTGAGGCTGGGCCCGATGCCCAATCCTGTGCTTCCTCCTCTGAGTCAGCCATGGATCCCCTGGCAGCTGACAGGCCATAACAGACAGAAGGAGAGAAAATGGAAAATATGAACAGAAAATGGGAGGAGAAAGGGAAAGAAAATGGTGACAAGAAGAAAAAAGAAAGAAGAGTGTTTTAGAAAATGAGGACCATTAAAGGAGGAGGAATCTGTAGGGGGATTAAAAAGAGAGCAAGGGGCCTTGACCCCATGGTGGAAAAAAGGTAGAACCTTCATCAGGCAGTCATAGCTGCCATCTTGATTTATTTTAATTTTTTTGGCCTCATCCCTGCTATAAACACCCCTGTCTGTACTGAGTTTTCCTTCTAGAGCAGGGGTGTCAAATTGTTGGCCCATGGGCCAGACACGTCATCCCTGAAGCTGCGCCCACCCCATTGCCAGAAATGGCAAAACTCTCCTGATATGTTTTGCAATGTCACGTGACGTCATGAGTTTGACATGTCTGCTCTAGAACAAAGGAAAACAATTCCATACTAACTCTCTCATCAACTTGATACCTCCTCTGAAATACATTCTTGGGTTTCTTCCTCCATACCAAATTTGTAGCTAGTTTTCAAGGATCAGCTGACGAGTTTCTCCATGGAAAAATGTTCGTAGGACTTGTCCTTCCCTTCAGACATCTGAAGTTCTGACCAACTGCAAAGATCAGAAGCAACTTTGGGGTGGGGTCACGTTGTCTGCCCATGTTGCTGTGACCTATCAACTAAAGTTGGATTCCTGACCCCTTTGTATCTCCAGAAAAATCATGAGTCCTAATTATGGGGGATTTTTAGGAGGTTATGGAACTACAAAGTTTGAAACTCCTTGCTTTAGGGATTTTTTTTTGTTGTGTGGGAGGTATTGGGTAAGACAGACATGTCAAACTTGCGACATCACGTGATGTTGTGTGACATATCAGAACTTTTTCCCCATTGTTGGCAATGGGGTGGGCGCAGTTTCTTTGTGATGCATCCAGCCTGTGGGCCAGCAGTTTGACACTCTGGGGTAAGAGGACAAACACATTCTATGTGTCCCATACATACCCTTGCCAAATTGTCAAGGGGCTTCTCTTTTGGGGAGGGTGTGTATGGATATGTTAAAGCTGATACTCACTGGCAAAGCCACAGAAGAATACAGTCGATCTACAGCCCAGAGAGCATTAGTGTTATGATAAATATTTCTACAAAGATAGACCACCGGGCCATTTGTCCTCGGTCCAAATCTGAGACAAGAGAGAGTAAAAATAATAATAAATCCTTCAGGAATAATGATAAGTTGATCCTCGGCTATATTGTATGTCACTGTCGACTCTCAGTTTACTAAAATATTACAGAAGCTCTTACTCCTAAAGTCTAGAAAAATAAGACTCTTTAACAATGTTATCCAGAGGCAGATTTATTCTTAATGCCTGTCTGCAGAAACCTGAATATTTTTTTGTTGCTGTTGTAACTTTTTAAAGCTCAGAAGCCCCAATGTGTTGTTTATATATATGTTGTTAGCCGCTCCGAGTCTCCGGAGAGGAGTGGCATACAAGTCCAAAGAAATAAATAAATTAGTTTTTTTTTTATAAGGGCACAATTATTTTCTGTTTCAGTGTGGCAGTGATTGCAGTGTGAGTCTCCTGCAGGAGAGTCCTTCCCAGAAAATTCCCTGGACCCTAGAAATAACTGTGGCTAAGAATCAGGGATAGCGACAGAAATCCAGATGCAAGCATTGCAATCACGTCCTGTCCCTTTTTACATCTTTAATTGCCTGGTTGCTGCTACCATTTTGACCCATTGACCTCCCACTTCCATTCCCTCTTCCCAGACTGCAGATCTATCCTTGGTAGATCTAGAACAGGAGCTAAGTAATGACAGAACTGTTGCAGGAGCGACAAACGTAGCTCAGCTGGCTCTCAACACAAGAGACACAAACGTCATAGAAACAATGGATGGATTTGATCCAGAATTACCATTATTTCTTTACTAATTTATTTTTAACTGATCTATGATCCTCATCTTTCTGGTAAGAACTCAAGGCATCTAAGAAAAATTAAAAACAAAAGAAGATTTTTTTAAAAAGTAATATTTTAGCCTACAAACACTATAATCAATACTATGACCAGTTAATAATTAAAAGCTTGGCAAAAGAGACCAATCTTGTCAAAGGGGGCCTGCAAGAATTGGCTTTGGAAACAATATTCTTCTAATTTTCTTAATGACCTGGATAATGGGGTTAGTAGGTTGCCTATGAAATCTGTGAATGATACTCACTAGGAATAAGAGTAAATATTAGCATCCCTTAGTTCTTCTGGAACATCGTCAGAACTGCCAGGCCTGAAAATCAGAAACTACCAACTATTTTTATCTAACCCAAGGAATCTTAAATACAACAACAACAATAACAACAACATTAATAATAATAATAGGTAGACAAAATGCCAAATCCAGTCTGAACATCTGGCTGACTGTGCGGTGATCCATAATAGTAATAATAGTAATAGTAGTAGTAGTAATAGTAATAATAATAATAATAATAATAATAATAATAATAATAATAATAATAAAGAAGTTGGAAGGGACCTTGGAGGTTGAGTCCAACCCCCTGCTCAGGCAGGAAACCTTACACCATTTCGGACAAATGGCTGTCCAGTCTCTTCTTAAAAACTTCCAGTGTTGGAGCATTCACCGCTTCTGGAGGCAGGTTGTTCCATTGGTTAATTGTTCTGTCAGGAAGTTTCTCCTTAGTTCTAGATTGCTTCTTTCCTTGATTAGTTTCCATCCGTTGCTTCCTGTCCTGCCTTCAGGTGCTTTGGAGAATAGCTTGACTCCCTCTTCTTTGTGGCAGCCCCTGAGATATTGGAACACTGCTATCATGTCCCCCCTCGTCCTTCTCTTCATTAAACTAGACATACCCAATTCTAGCAACCGTTCCTCATATGTTTTAGTCTACAGTCCCCTAATCATCTTTGTTGCTCTTCTGTGCACTCTTTCTAAAGGCTCAACATCTTTTTTACATCGTGGTGACCAAAACTGGATGCAATATTCCAAGTATGGCCTTACCAAGGCATTGTAAAGTGGTGTTAATACTTCACGTGATCTTGATTCTATCCCTCTGTTAATGCAGCCCAGCACTGAGTTGGCTTCCGATTAACTTCTGGACAGGGTGTCCAGATTTTATTATGTACTTGATTGATTTATGCCCCTCCTTTCTGCTTTAGAGAAACCAAAACAGCATACAGAATTGGAAAAAAAATGGAATATAAAAACTGAAAATAAAAACAAAAACAAATGAATGAGCAGAATCATTACCCTGGTGCTTTCACATAACACTAGGGTCTGTTTTCAATATCACAAATAAAATCACCCATTTACTAGCCTAGGTGGAAAAAAAAACAATGAGAAAAATCAAACTTTCCCAGAGTTCCATTTACTCACCTCCGAACTGGACTATGAAGAGATAGCGTAAAGCTGGGATTAAAATATGGAAATCATTCCGTTTCAAGGAACAGCACAGCTAAACGAGAAAGGATGCATTTGTTTTTAAAGAATAGGAAAAGGGATGCCTATTGTTCACATCAGTGTGTTTATACAAAGAACAACACAATTCTGCTCATATAAATATTTCTAATGTTACGAAGACAATCCAGCTCTTAATATGTTCTTTGATGGATCTGTTGAACATCTTGATTGTAAATGAAGGAAGCAGATTATTCGAAAGGCATGCTTTCCACAAAATAGCAGAATGGACCCAGCTTTGTTTGATCGGCCACACAGCAGGTGAGACTTTAATGATCAAACTGGTCTTTGCCTGACAAGCTGGTTCTTGTTTTGCAAACCTTATTATCTGCCATGTGCAGAACGGGACTAATTGACTGGGCTTTACATATCTTCTTGGCCATTCCACCACATTAGGATGATTCAGGAGGCCTCTTCACAGCTACAGTAAACGTCAAAGAGCACTGCAGCCCAGCATTGTTCATAAAATTGAAATAATACCTACTGTGTCTCTTATAGTTTCCAGCAGGAATGCTGCAATAAGGGGAAGGAAGGGCAAACAAACAAACAAATAAATAAAGCAACACTTCTCAATTATGAAAATCTCAAAGTCCCTTTACCATAAACACATAAAGTAACTTGAAAACAATCTATTTTTTTTTAAAGGTAACGTCTCGTTCAAGCGGGACTTGTCTCTAGTGACCACGCAGACATATCTAGGGAGGTTTTTTTGGCAACAAAAAATGCAAATAATTTGCTTCTTAATCTGGGTAATTTTGAGATTGTTTGCCACTGCCAGACATGATATTCAAGAATTAACCATATCCAACCCAGTTCAGCTTGCTAAGATCAGCCAAGATCAACTCATTTATTCATGCATTATTATCCCACTGTTATTATTTCTATAAGCAACTCAAGGCAATGAATTTACCTACTACTCTTTCCTCCTCTAAACATCTGTATGGCCAATCCTAATAACAGATGGATCATCCAATGATTCAAAGTGCAGATTGTGCAAACGGAAGAAGAAAAATGGATTGCGTAAACTAATTGTAGACAATGACATCACACAGTCACCAAAATGATTCGGTTGGAATATTTGTAAAAATTAGCATCTGCCAGTAATGAAAAATTGGTGGGAATGCAGAGCTGAAAAAAGTAGTTGAAAATGTTCAGGTTATAATATTGTGAGATTTCTGAATACAAATTGATAAAGTCTTGGTTCATAACATGCCAGATTTAACCGTGGTTGAAAAGAAGAAAGCATGCATAATGGATGCCTCAGTACTAAGGAACAGTAAAACTGGAATTGGGGAACTCAAAATATCAAGATCTGAAAACTGAAGTTAAAAGATTATGAGGTAAAACAGCCGTGGTGGTCCCAGTGGATATCAGCCCACTGGATACCATACCAAAAAAAATCTTGGACCCCACTTAAATAACCTGTGCATTTACAATTTTTCCATCTGCCAATTGCTAGAGGACACTCTGCTTGGATCTGCACACAGGCTGTGCTGAAAAATTACAAACTCCCAGGTTATTAGGAAGAGTATGAAAGTTAACACCAGCTAAAAAACTGGCAGCTCAGATTTCATGTTGTTGCGTGTATGACAATAATATACGTATTATCACTTGCACATGGGCACAAACTAATGTTTGCCATTGCCAAAGTGTTAGGATATCAGGACCAATACACTGAAATCCCAGTAATTAAACCCTACTCAGTACCATACAGTGGTTCGCACTTCAGACAGGGGATTCTATTAATTTACAGTATGTACTTTAGGAAATATCCCTTCTCCTATAAATGCAATTCCAGCAGCCCCTGCATGCATTATAAGAATGGAAGCCCTGCCTAGAAATACTTTAACTGCCTTCCACAATGGAGTGCCAAGACAAATCCCAACAGAACGGTGCCATCTCTTCAACCACAATCTGATTTCCTTGCCCAGTTTGTTGTGAGTTTCTGAAGTATGTTTCCAGCAGACTTCTCTCCCTTTCACATTCATTAAACCATCTGCGTCTCACATTTCATTCAAAAGGAATTGCCCAACAGCTAAACTGAAGAAGTTGATTATGCTTGAGAGAACCACTTCTCTTAGGCTTGCAAAGAATGTGTGTTATTGTATGGAATGAATGCAAATGCTGTTTTCTTAAGCATTAAGAACAACTCTGAGCTTTGGAGATGCATGGAGGTGTATGTGTAAGATAAAGTATGGATTATAATGCTTAAATTTTCAAGGGTCCACCTATAGTTCTGTCAGTCTTCCGTCCTTTTTAATAGTCTTCTGGCTACAGATGAAAAAAGGAGCTGCTTGTAAAACAAATCTGCTCTGACATGCTTTCTCTTTCTTTACATTTTTTAAAAATCTTGCTACATGCTGTATATAGCACAATTTATATTCTGTATTTTTATCTTGAAAGTCATGGCAAAGAATGTTCGTAGACAACCTAAAGACTCTAGAACAAAGGTCCCCAACCTTTTGGGCACCAGGGACCGGTTCCATGGAGAAAGGTTTTTCCACAGACCAGAGAGTGTGTGGTTTTGTGGGCTACCTGCATGTCACAGATGGGGCTTTGCTTGTTTGTACAGACCGGTTGCTGCCATGCCGCAGCCCGGTACCGGTCCACAGACCGGAGGTTGGGGACCCCTGTTCTAAACACCCCATGGGAATGACATAGTTTTCCTGAAATGAAACTACTGGAAATCCCTTGCTGTCCAATATGCTACATAGCATGGGAGGATCTACTGCTAATGTTGATGCTAATTTTTATCTCAGTAATGATTGATTGATATGATTAACTTGTTCATATTTGTGACATTTCATTTTTTAAATGAACTAAATTCCCTCTTCCCTTCCCTTGTCTATTCTAAACTCTAGTTCAAGGATTTTCAACCAGTGGTACGGGTACCACCTGTGGTACGTTGGCACCTGGAAGGTGGTATGCAACCATCCTAGAAAAGTGGTAGCAGGGGAGGGGAATGAGCTGAACTGGTGGCAGCACCGTATAAGCCTGAACGAGAGATGGCTGGAGCTGCAGGCTGTCAGGGCTCAGTGGAAGCGCCAGGATCAGCACTTCTTCAGAGCTGTCAGGACTCAGCAGCTGGAGCTCGGCGCTGATCCTGGCGCTTCTGAGCCCAAAAGAAGCGCCGATCAGCTGGAATCTTGCAGCATCTTCAGGGTCTTGTGATTTACATTCAGATGCTTGGCAACTGATTCATATTTATGATGGTCACAGTGTCCCCAGGGTCATGTGAAGTTTTTGACACCTTGCTCGGCGACTGGTGGTACTCGGACATTGCCATATCCTAAAAGTGGTACAATGGGTGAAAAGGTTGAAAAGCCCTGCTCTAGTTCCCCTTTTCACTAGCATAATGATGACGATCTTAGATTTCATTTCCCTTCTCAGAGAAGACAGATGCAAAGTAAGAATGCCTTCTCACCATCATCTGTCTGCAACTTCCTTTCTTCTCTCAGCAGACCAGTAGAAGACCACTTTCCTTGTCGTTTTTTGGTATCTCTCAAAGGGTTCAGCTACTTTTGAGGTGGAGTCTTTATGGTATAATTTCTACAGTTTCTCAATAGTACCTTATACTCTCCTCTGGTCCACAAAGAAGAGCTGATGTTGCAACAAAAGGATTATCTCAAGACCTTTCAAGGGATGGAAGGAGGTTTTTGAACAACCTTCCCCATCCTGGTACAATCCAGGAGTCCTTATTCTAACTGAATGGCCATAAAAGGGGACTGCAGAATCTTATTGTGGCTACATATGTTTTAGTGATCTAGCTGGTAGCGCTGGAGAAACCTAAGAGCATTCAACACTGTAAAAACCTTTTCAAGTTGTAGAATGTAAAACCCATGCCAAAGTCCATAAACACTGGGTCTTACTTCTGGGCTGAAACAATGCTGCTGTTTATACTAAGTACGATTAGAGAGTGGTACCATATACTGCAATATAAACAATTTAATAAATACTGGCTGTATTATGAGGATTTTAAAAAAGACCATATGCAGATCAGATGGATTCCTGCATTTGGAGAAGGAAAACATCTAAGACAAAATTTGCTGATATATTTTAGTTAAAAACTTTACAAATTCAGTATGGGGAAGTGTGGATAGATTTTTTTTCCAAGCTCCAGAAACAAAATGACCATCTTTCTCGGTGCATTTAAAAAAAAAAAAAACCTCACAGCAGGTATTTTAAGTGTAAAATGTTCTCCTACGTGGTCATATATATATATAAGAACATAAGAACATAAGAAGAGCCATGCTGAATCAGGCCAAAGCCCATCGAGTCCAGCATTCTGTGTCACACAGTGGCCCACCAATTGTGCATGGGGATCTTGAGCAGAAAGAGAAGGCAAAGCCCTCCCTTTCCCTTGACCCCCAACAAATGGTACCCAAGGGAATCCTGCCTGCCTCAACCAACATAGAGGCGGCACATGGACATCCGTTTTAATAACCACCGATACACTTTGCATCCATGAATCTATCTAGCCCTGCCTTGAAGCTGTCAAGGCTGACAGCTGTCACGACCCCTTCTGGAAGTGAATTCCATAAATCAACGACCCTCTGGGTGAAGAAATATTTCCCTTTATTTGTCCTCACTTTCTTAGCTATGAGCTTTAGGGAGTGCCCCCTTGTCCTGGTATTGTGTGATAGAGAAAAGAATTTTTCTCTATCCACCTTTTCTATCCCATGCATGATTTTATACACTTCGATCAAGTCACCCCTTAAACGCCGTCTTTCAAGGCTGAAGAGACCAAGGCGTTGCAATCTGGTTTCATAAGGGAGGCGCTCCATTTCCTTGATCATTCTTGTTGCCCTTTTTTGCACCTTTTCCAGTTCCATTATATCCTTCTTGAGGTGTGGTGACCAGAACTGTACACAGTACTCCAAGTGTGGTCTCACCATTGATTTGTACAGAGGCAATACAACACTTGCTGACTTATTTTCGATTCCCTTCCTAATCATGCCAAGCATGGAATTTGCTTTTTTTACTGCTGCTGCGCATTGGGTTGACATCTTCATCGAGCTGTCCACCAAAACCCCAAGATCCCTTTCTTGGGTTGTCTCAGAAAGTTTGGTCCCCATCAGTTGGTAAGTATAACTGGGGTTCTTTGCCCCGATGTGCATAACTTTGCACTTGTTTAGGTTAAAATGCATTTGCCACTTTGTTGCCCACTCACACAATTTCGAGAGATCCTTCTGGAGCTCCCGACAATCAGTTTCACTTTTCACAACCCGGAACAATTTAGTGTCATCAGCAAACTTGGCTACCTCACTATTAACTTCTACATCCAGATCATTGATGAATAAATTAAAAAGTAAAGGTCCCAAAACTGAACCTTGGGGTACACCACTTCTCACTTCTTTCCATCCGGAGAATTGTCCATTTATTGCCACCCTTTGCTTCCTACAATTTAGCCAGTTACCAATCCAGGACAAGACCTGTCCTCTAATTCCGTGGCTGGAGAGCTTTTTTAGGAGCCTTTGGTGAGGAACTTTGTCAAAAGCCTTTTGAAAGTCAAGATATACAATATCAACTGGGGCCCCTTTATCTATGTATTTTTTACACCCTCAAAGAATTCTAACAAGTTAGTAAGACATGATTTGCCTTTGCAGAAACCATGTTGATTTTCTTACAGCAATGCCTGTTTTTAAAATCCTTGTCATCAGCACCACATTTCAGTTAATATTGTTGGGCCTACTTAAACTTCTTTTCTAAGTGTTTTATGCCATTTGTGAAAGACTGGAAAAAAATGAATTTTTAGCCTGCGTGGGTAGGTTTTCTATGGAAGGCTTCCTTGTCTGTCATTCACTGGATTTTGAGTGGAGATAAATTAAACCCTAAGCAATTTTGCATGATGGTTATTTATCTACATAAATAGAATTCTGTCAGGAATGTCACTAGGTAACCAGGGATTAATCCAATGTGAACTTTTTATTGACTTTTTGAATCTTTGTGGGAGGTATTCTTTATTTCTTTATGCAACAAAATCTCTGATGTCTGTCTTGTTTCTATTCTTGTTTCCTAAATAATCTTGTTTCCTTTGCAGTAAATAATCTTAGCAATTTTCATGAGAATTGATACCGAAGCAGGACGAATGAGATCTGAATACTTTCCATGCAAGACGTACAGTAAGAAAATACACTTAAGTAATCACTCAGATTAAACAATTTCCTGGACTATATTTCCAGTATATATATATGTTTTCTGAGGTTTTCGCGGGTGTCTGTATGCAGGTCTTTGGTTCTTCGGGTTTTCTCCCACGTAGAATTTGAAGTGTCTTGGCAACGTTTCGATGAAATCTCATTCATCATCGTCAGGCTGGTGCTTTTGGCTTCTGCTACCAGGAGCAATGTGCAATTGCTCCTGGTAGCAGAAGCCAAAAGCACCAGCCTGACGATGATGAATGAGATTTCATCGAAACGTTGCCAAGACACTTCAAATTCTACGTGGGAGAAAACCCGAAGAACCAAAGACCTGTATATATATATATATATATATATATATATATATATATATATATATATATATATATATATATATATATATATATATATATATATATATATATATATATATATATATATATATATATATATATATATATATATATATATATATATATATATATATATATATATATATATATATATATATATATATATATATATATATATATATATATATATATATATATATATAATCTCCTCACTTAAATTTACTTCCATAATCTGGAATTTGGCGCAACCTGGATTAAACTATTATTTTTGTTCTATCTGGACTGCCATTGTTATCATTTTGAGTGTTTTGAGCCCCAGATGTTTTGATATTCAGATTTCTTGAGTTTCCTTTTCAACTTTCTTTTATCCATTTCATTAGTTCTAAATAAGATTTCCCAATTCTTTGAGAAATTGAGGAGAATGATAGCGAGGGCTCCAAATTCACCATGCGGATGGATTACCACATTTCAAAGTAAGTACATATTATGATCTAAAGATCTGAGGGGAGAGAAGACCATTAATTCCAGAACTAAGTTTTTCTAACTACATTGCTATCCCAGACAACGCTCACTTATGTATACAATTAATTTGAAAGAAATAAGAACAATATGCTGGCAACCACACAAACATTTATAAAACAAGCAAAGTTAAGTTTAGCTTTACTTATTTATTTTCATGTACAAAACACTGAATATCTCTGATTCAAGAAATGTATTGATCAGTCATGGTTTGGAACAAAAGGCCATAGATCTTTCTGCATTTTTCAAGCAACCAAGCAATTTTTCTTAATCTCAGATTCTGCTTTCTCTGTAATGGTGAAAGGTGCAGTCAGCCAAAAACTTGCCTTCTACCGCTCCTCTTGCTTAGCTGGAGAAATCATATTCTGACGTCTTTCCTGATGCAAAATGTTAACCTTTGTCAAGTACATTATACTGTAATTAAAAGCAGGCCCAGCAGCTTTACCGATCAAGTTGTTAAAAGATATTGCAGAGGACAGATGATATTCCAAACTAAGATGAAAGCTTCACAATGAATGTTCTCAAAGGTTCTATAAGCAGCATTAAACACAAGAGATTTCTTTTTTTTTTAAGCAAAATTGTTTGAAAAGAGAAAACCTGCTCCCTGCTTGCAATTAGTAGGTGAAAAGCCAGCAGAAAGATCACACCAGTATCCGTGTCTTTGAGAATAAACCTTCAGCTGCCCATCAATTGGTGGAACATCCAAAGAGGACAAGGAAGAGCAGCCATTGAATAACCATTATTATTTCTCCAGGGACCAAATTGCTCTTAAAAAGTGATTTAAAAATTGAATGACAAATAGGAAGCAGCAGTCAGAAATCGAGGCTGTAGAGAAAAAAACCCCAAACAATTCAGATTACATGACCTTTTAATTTAAACCAAAAATAAAGGAAGGATACAAGATTATTTTCCATCTGCAAAATGCAATAAAAACAAACTTTGAGGAAAGAATTCCATCAAACAAAATGTTTTCTAAGCAGAAAAAAACCCTTATTTTGATGCTAAAATGTTTAATGAGCCAGTTTATTTGCTATGTGCAATTTAAAAGCAACCCTTTTCATTTGATGCTCAGGTCTTAAAGGGATTTAAAAATGAAATATATTCATCCTCCCTTTTGCCACTGAGATTTGCTTTAAATAAATGTCAAAATGGGAGCTATATAATAACACAAATTAATTGGAAAATAAAGAAATGTATTGATTATTATTTTTACTATGTTGTGGATATATTGTAAGATGGCTAGAACAAAGCCTTCAGATAGAAAGTTCATGATAAAAAGATGTTTTTTAAACCTATCCTTGACTATTGGGAATTTGGAGCCCTTTCTTCCTGTGAATGAAAATATCCTGTGCAAGACTGTTAGGATTTCTTAATGGCCCTGGCAACTTAACAACAAAACTGTGAAGAATAGACTTCTGGAAACGTTGTGGGAACTGGTCTATAGAGAGAGTGAGGATTTGGGGAATTCTGGGAGTTGAAGTCCACACATCTTAAAATTGCTGAGGTTGAGAAATTCTGGTTTAATCTGTTATAGCTGACAAATGTCTTGAGCTTAAGAAGGTGCTAAGAATAGCACTTCTGTTGCCAGCTCTTATAATGCTAGCCTTCGGTGATAACATGACTGATTTTATTTAAAAGACGTACAGTAAGAAAATACACTTAAGTAAAATTAAATGCCTCTGATTACAGCCCAATTCACAATAACGGAAATGAACCATGTTTTATTTGTGACTGATGTAGAAATGCTTCTAGGTTATTTCACTGACATAATTATAATAATATGTAATAATTATTTTAATCATGATTAACAGGCTACCCCAGGAGTCATTTCACTGGGAGTAATCATACTGTATCATGCGTGTGTTCCATGAAATTTAAGTGATTGCAACAGTGCGTTAAAGATGGTGATTAAACTGACAATCTGTAGTTGAATTGTGAAGAACTGTACTTGGTTTTCATTAACAGGAGTTTTTCATCCCCAGTCCTTTAGACCATAGTCTTCTACATCTTTCAAAACCAACCACTTGTGAAATCATGCTCTTTCAAATGGAGCCATGCTTTATTAATGGCAGTCTCTCTGGTCCTTTGGGAAGCTTGCAAATGTCTGAATTAAACTCTTTGAAAAAAAAAAAAGGTTAAACTTTTCTCCCCTGTTTCATTTCACCGTAAGCCTTTGATTATAAAAAATTTTTTTCAAGGGCCTTATTTATCCATCTACCAGTCTCTCCCCATGGATCGATCTAGACAACTCAGATTTCAGGGTGTCACAAACTTTGGAAAAGTAGTTTGAGATCAAATAGCTTTGGAGAACTCTCTGTGGTGGCTATTATCATAATGTCCAAAGCCCACATCACTTAACAGCCCTTACTTGACAGCTCCCCCTTGTGAGGGATAGAAGTGTCATTATCTCCATTTTTCCCAACCATAAGTGGTTTTGCTAAAGGTCATTCAAGAAGATTGCTAGCAAAGCGGATAATTGGAAATTTGTTCCCCATCTCCCCAGGCTGAAAACTTAGCTGTTAGTCTCTTCCTTTACCTGTCAGCTTACTCTACTGTAGGGTAGGATAAAACCTAGGCCTTCATTTCCCCAGAGATGTCGTTTTTTGCATGTCTTGGCAAGGAATAGTTTGGGATATCAAAGTGGCAAAATCTTAGTCAAACACTATTTTAAATATCTACACAGGTACGACCAGTTGTGAAATTTCTTCTCCTACAAATGTAATACTTTAAATATTTGAACAAATAATATAAAAAAACCCTGATTTAAATCATATCTGATCATGAATTCTGCTCGCATTCAGTGGTGGGATTCAGCCGGTTTGCACCATTTCAGCAGAACTGGTACCTAATTTTTTGTTGCCGAGGCCCAGAATGGACTTCCGGAAGCGGCAGCCACACGGAGAACTGGTTGTCCACATATTTGAATCCCACCACTGCTCGCATGGGTAGATTTTTTTGGGGTATGTCTGAAAAGTATATTCTTATTCTACTGTAAGGTTTCCGGTGTGGTTGCTTAGAAGTGATTGAGTCCAAAAATATAGTAACCAGAGAAGTATAAAAAAAAATGATAGTAACCACAGCAGATCCACAATTTTCAAGATGGCTACCTCTAGATCCCATGCTTATCTCCAATTGGATCCTACATAGATTTAGAGCCGACTCCATGTGTAATGTTGCCTATGCAGAACTTCGAGAGCAGAATTACAAATAGCTTGTAAAGAGACACAGATTTGACTACCTCCAAAGAGAAATTCCTACATAAATAAATCTTTCTCATTCAAACTAGGTATGGTTACTTCCTCCATCCCCCCCTCCTAAAGTTTTACAAGATGGTAGAAACACAGGAATAATATAGTAGAATATAAGAAACAGCATGGTGGGGAGCGACATAGACTATATTAAGTTTAGCACAATACTTCTTGTTTACCTGAAAAAGCGAAGAAAATTATTTGACACTCTCTCTCCCCCTCTCTCCCTCTCCTCCTCTCCCCCCTTCTCTAGTTGACAGTGAATGAAATATATGCATATTCCAAATAATTATGCTTGGAGAGAATGTTTTACCCCCCTTTCTTTCATGCACACACAAATGCTAGGCATCACACTCAAACACCTGAGGGAATCAAATGTGCCCCATCTAAATTAATTTGTAAACGTCTTGTTTGTTAGAAGCAAAAGGAAAAAAAAAACAAAGAAAGAAAAACCATCCAAGAGGAAGAAATTTAGCTAGGAAAACTCCCAATGCTTTTACAAGACTTCAGGTGTACCCAACAGCTGCTTGAGCAAGATAAAATGCTGATTTAATGACCTAGGAAGACAACTTTAATGGAAAAGGGATAAACACATTTCAGATCATCTGGGCACACTTAAAACTGGAGTGTGAAATCTCTTAAGGGGTACAGACTGTAATGGCTTTTATCTGCTATTACCACAGTCTCACGGAAATTCTTCCCTGACAGCTGTTCTTACAGTCTCTGGTAAACAATCCATCAAGTCAAAAGACTAAAAAACGAAGGTGTAAAATTTCTAATATATTGAGCCTGGGAATAAGCTGTGGTACTATTACATGCCCACACCCACAGGCACACAACAATCAGTCGATATTTTGCATTCCAGCCATTTTTGGATTTGCTCCTGTGACACAAGTCCATTGTCATTGTCTCACATGTCCAGGTCAGGATTTAAGGTATGGACTAACCACTAATCTGGGACTGCTTTTCATATTAGGAATTTTATAATCTCTTTTCCTGTAAGGGATATGGCCAGACTGGAAAATGGGCTGAATTAAAATCAGAAAATATGATAATTTGAGTTTTTATTTCTCTGACCAAGATTGGAGCTCTATTTGGTCCCAACAGGAACTAACTATGTATAGTTTCATAATTCTACAATGCCTATAATTCTATGGCTCTAATTCTCTAAAAATTACAGTATCTATAATAACTACAACTCTACAATTTCTATAATTGAATCCTATTGTTTTCATCCTATTTCTGGGCTTGCATAGACACTAGGGTCAGCTCACCATTACCATTATTTTTACAACTGTAGTTATTAACCCTCATTATTGTCTTCATCACTATTTCTGTTATCGTTGCTGTAAGAACTCTTACTTGCAATACTGTAATTTTCACCATTATTATGATCGCTGGCAGAATTGCGTACTCTTATTAGTCATCATCATTATTGTCAGGACGAGTAAGAGTCAAACTCTGGTTGGCCGGTTTCCTGTCTGCATCCCTAGCAATGTAAAATTTCGACACATCTTTTGGCACCCAAAATCCACGTTGCTCTAATCATGAGACATTTGTTAATTGAGAAGGCTGAGCAGCTTCATGATAATTTGTCTTCGGGAAGGATTGCATCTGAATGGGGGACGCACTTCATCAACACATTTTACAGTTTCTCTTCAAACTCTGTGCTGGACATTTGTCGCTAAAACCTGGCAGCAAGACACATTGCCAGCAATTCATGTTGCTCATTAGGAGAGCCTATATCTAGTTTAATGAAGAGAAGGAAGAGGGGGGGGGCATGATAGCAGTGTTCCAATATCTCAGGGGCTGCCGCAAAGAAGAGGGAGTCAAGCTATTCTCCAAGGCGCCTGAAGGCAGGACAAGAAGCAACGGATGGAAACTAACCAAGGAGAGAAGCAACCTAGAACTAAGGAGAAACTTCCTGACAGTTATAACAATTAACCAGTGGAACAACCTGCCTCCAGAAGTGGTGAATGCTGCAACACTGGAAGTTTTTAAGAAGAAACTGGACAGCCAGTTTGAAATGGTATAGGGTTACCTGCCTGAGCTGGGGGTTGGACTTGATGACCTCCAAGGTCCTTTCCAAGTTTTATTATTATTATTGTTATTGTTATTATTATTATTATTATTATTATTATTATTATTATTATTATTATTATTATTATTATTATTATTATTAAGATCAGCCCAACAATTTCAGAAAGAATTTGGAGAACAGAGCAGACATCTCTAAAGAACCGCTTGTCCTTGACTGAAGGAAGGAGCCATAAAAAAAAGTTGATTAAAATGAAGTGGAAGTGGCTAAAGTTTAAAGGAGGAGAAGTACAGCACATGAATTGTTTAAACAAAATTTACTCTATTTACTATTTACTCTATAAAACAGCATCATTGAAGCATCAGAAATTATGGAAAAATCTATTCATGCTGAGTACTACTCAAAAGGTTTCCATCCAAATTTTCTTCATATTTAAAAAAAAAACTTTAAAAAAATATGAAGAAAAACTGGATGGAAACTTTTTGAGTAATACTCAGTATGAATAGATTTTTCCATAATTTCTGATGCTTCAATGATGCTATTTTATGCTGTTGGAAGAAAAGTCTTCATCCTGGTTCATCCAAACTGGGAATAAACATAGCAACTTCTTTGGTAAGAAGGTTGTAGTTTATTGGAGAGGAGACTAGACAGAAAGATGGCTTTGGCAGAAAAGAGAGCGAACACATGTAGGGAGTGGGTTTTTATACCCTCTAAAGCCTTTTGTTTTGAGTTGTTTCCTGTTCCTGTGGCATGAGTCTGAGTGTGTTTTTCTGGGCCTTGGTATCTGTGGTTTAATCCTATTATGTCCCAAAGGTTATATCCTGCTTCCCTGGGTGAGGTATGCAGATTTTAGGTCTTTGTCTTCTTAATCTTCTAGCTCCAACTTTCCTGAATGGTCTGCATCTGCATTTCTATAGAGCTGGTTTCTGTTTGAGGGAGGCAGACTTGGGCCTACCGTATTAAGAAAACTGGGCATGCTTTCCTGCCTCTTCAAGATCCTGAGGAAATATATTTTTTCTGCCCTTTTAATATTTCCTTCTCTGGGGGGCTGACTTCCCACAATGCCCTCCACATTTTTTTATGTTCCTGATATTACTAACTTTGTATGTTGAAATGCAATATGGGAATGCTATTTTTAAGGCCCATGTTCTTGTTTATTGCTTGTTTATTAAATCAGCACCTTAAATTGCTTTCTGTTATTTTATCCGAAAGACTCAACCTCCTCGTCATCTCCTTTGCTCATTTAATTTTATGGAATATAATATCGTAGATCAAAGATGATGAATTGCTACAGAATATTAGATGATTATATGTAGATGAAGTCAGGGACAGAAAAAGAAAAAAGCCATAAAAAGTGAACTACTCAAAAGGGCATTTACTTAAAATTCCTCACTGCACATCTGTTACTTTTACAATATTGTATGAAAAGTTTTGACAGTTTTATTATTTCCGTTATTCTACTTTTCTGTTACAATCAATTTGATTTTTTTAAACTGTATACTGCCATGAGTTTATGTGGAGTGTGGAAGTATATAAAATGAGAAAGTAAGTAAGAAATAAATTAAAAACTACATGGTGGAAAATTGCATCATCAAGATATGATGGTGATCATCCATGTAGAAGACTTGGGGAAGGAATTAAGCACAAGTGATTAGATAGTAGATTGTAGTATCTTCAGGGTTGGAGACAACAAATTTCTACACATCAATGAGGAGTGAAGTTTTGGTGTCTCTGCCCAAACTCTTCTCTAGGAAGTTTTATTTCTTCTATGCTATCTGAGCTTAGTTCCCTCTTTAATTTGAAACCACTTTTTCAGTTCCACCTGGTTTAATTCAAACCATGCCTTTTTTTGTCATCCGAAGCAAAAAAAATGCCTTTTGATGAACCATTTCATTTGAGAAGACTAGATTTCACCATCTCATCAGTGAGGAGCACTATTTTTCTTCAACTCATCATCATTAGCTGAATGGATCATTACGTTAATTCTGGGCAATCTTGAGAAAATGAAAGACGGAGACCATGAAGTTTTCAGAGATCGTTGTGGGAGGTCGATATGATAGGTGCAGTACAGGATCAAATGAGCAGCAAGAAACATTGAGGATTGGCCTCTTTATTAAATGATCCTGTGTCCTCAATCACAATGAAACAAACTGTTTTGTTTCTGTTACTGAGATCTGTATGACACTGTGTCTTCATTTTGATGAACACCATACTTTCCAAATTATCAGGAATTGGCCTTTTGATCTAATTTTCCTTCCCTTCAACACAGCTAATAATAAAACTGTCATATAAATCCTTGGCATGATGAGTAAACTACAAGACCAAGCTGTAAATTTCTAGAGAACCTTTAAGATAGAAGCAATAAATGATTTTTTGCTGCATTATTGGAGCCAGGTTACATTTATTTATTTTTTCACGTCTATTGCTGACATCATTTTATTCTGTTGTGTGGGATGGTCTCAATTTATGGCCTTGTATTCTGAATCCTCTGTAATTTTAGCAGAACTTTGCATTTCCCAAGTAGCTCTGCAACTTTCCTGCAAATTGTGCCATCAGACTTACGTTTCTCATATACTAATCAAAACAAGTCTTGCATAGATATTCATATCATCCTGTACAGCTAAAGTCAATCACATAACAATAGGGAAAACAATGGGAAAACAGACCTACAGGCTAGAATGTGTAGGTCACACTTCTAAACCATCCACCAGTTGAGACTCTTTGAGATATAAAAAGAAAAACAATGACCTTAGTAGGTCATATTGTACCGATGGAGAAGGTCTACCTCTAACCTTATAGGGTTTTAATTATTTTATTTTCATAAAAGTGCATATTATTCAATTCCAACTTCCTCCAGTTAGGTTTCAATGTATTGATACTGGGGAAAAAATCAATGTATATAATAATAATAATAATAATAATAATAATAATAATAATAACAACAACAACAACAACAACAACAATAATAATAATAATAATAATAATAATAATAATAATAATAATAATAATAATAATAATAATAATAATAATGTTGGAAGGGACCTTGGAGGTCATCGAGTCCAACCCCTGCTCAGGCAGGAAACCCTACACCATTTCGGACAAATGGCTGTCCAGTCTCTTCTTTAAGTGTTGGAGCATCACCACTTCTGGAGGCAGGTTGTTCCACTGGTTAATTGTTCTAACTGTCAGGAAGTTTCTCCTTAGTTCTAGGTTGCTTCTCTCCTTGATTAGTTTCCACCCATTGCTTCTTGTCCTGCCTTCAGGCACCTTGGAGAATAGCTTGACTCCCTCTTCTTTGTGGCAGCCCCTGAGATATTGGAAAACTGCTATCATGTCCCCCCTCGTCCTTCTCTTCGTTAAACTAGACATATCCAATTCCAGCAACCGTTCCTTATATGTTTTAGCCTCCAGCCCCCTAATCATCTTTGTTGCTCTTCTCTGTACTCTTTCTAGAGTCTCAACATCTTTTTTACATCGTGGAGACCAAACCTGGATGCAGTATTCCAAGTGTGGCCTTACCAAGGCCTTGTAAAGTGGTATTAACACTTCACGTGATCTTGATTCTATCCCTCTGCTAATGCAGCCTAGCACCGTGTTGGCCTTTTTGGCAGCTGCAGCACACGGCTGGCTCATACTTAGGTGATTCTCCACTAGGACTCTGGGATCTCTCTCACCCATGAGTCTTCCAGAGAAAAATGAATACAGTATTTGAAATATTGTCTACTCGAAATGGAAAATTCTGTCACTTGAAGAGGCACAGGGAGGAAGAGACCCTGTCCTTCCCGATTCCAGCAAGCTGACCCAGCCCCAAACCCAGCAGAGAAACTGAATTTATGACTGTGAGAGAAATCTGGGAATATCACAACAATAAATATAATTTGCAGGTGCAGGAAAGCACTTGACCGTTTCATTTGCATCACTTTTGCACATGTTGACAGCCAGATCATCTTCTCAGCTAGTTTATTGGTGATCTCATCAAATAAGCAAAATTGCTTGAATAAGAAATCAAACAACATTTATATTTATGTAGAATTTCCAGTAGGGAAATTCTTAGGATTGGATGTGATAATAATACTTTGATTAACCACAAAGCACATCAGAATACAAAATACAATTTGTTTTCAGGGCCTGAAATCCACTAATAAAATCCAGGCAGGTTGTAACTTCGGAAATTAAGAGAGATCCTGTATGTCTCATTGGCTGCCACTCCTCAAATCTTTGCAGCAGTTCCTGAAAACTGTATTGATGCTGGATGACATTTGACAGTTGCAGCCACAACTGACTAAAGCCATGTCTGAAAAAGCAATGATGTTTTGGGGATCACAAAGATTGCTTATCCTTCCAAAAGGCTTTCTAACCAACCATTTCAAGATCCTTCTGCAATTCCGTTTGTTCTCCCAGCTATGAAAACGGAGAAAAAGGCAAGTAAAACTCTCACACCTGCATTGCTGAACGGAGCTGTCTTTTGTGAAAACAAGAGGGAGGACAGACAGCAGCTATAAAGCTGGATGCTTTCCCTTCAATTACACAATAAATTAAGGGTAACAACACAAAGGGGAGGGACTGAACATGATTCAGGAGGTGCACTTAAGACAAGATGATTCAGGGAATAAAGACATTAACTTTACATCTAAAGCAGAGGGGGGAATTAACACCTAGTGAGAGGAAAGGAAGTTTTTTTCTGATTCATTCCACCCATTTTTTCCTTGTTCCTTCAAATTGCAAGGTTTGGAATTTAAAGAAGTTTCCGGAAACAGCTTTAGTTCATCTCAGACAGGGAGAGCTGCAATTACAGAAGCTGAAGAGATGCTGATAAAGGGAGCATCAGGCCTACAGACCAGTGGCATTTTTAAACTGTTTTTAGAAGCAGAAATAAAGCTGTTATCTGACTTATACTGGGTTGGGTTTAAATCTGCCTCTTTCACTGTGTCACTCCTTAAATGCTTGTAATATTTGGAGATCACCTGACTAGAGAGGCCTGTATGCACTTTTATTTTATTTATTTTATTTATTTATTTATTTATTTATTTATTCGATTTCTATGCCGCCCTATTCCGGAGAACTCAGGGCGGCTCACAACACAGTAGAAATCAACATAAAAATACATATAAATATAAAACCTCTTAATTTTTTTTTTTTAAAAAAACCCAATCATTCAGCATACACACAGACATACACTGGCTTGGGGCAAGATGTTAACTACCCCAGGCCTGCCGGCAGAGGTGTGTTTTGAGTAATTTACGAAAGGCGGAGAGGGTGGGGGCGACACGGATCTCCGTGGGAAGTTGGTTCCAGAGGGCTGGGGCCGCAACAGAGAAGGCTCTTCCCCTAGGCCCTGCCAGGCGACACTGTCTGGCTGACGGGACCTGGAGAAGGCCGACTCTGTGGGCCCTAACTGGCCGCTGGGATTCATGGGGCAGCAGACGGTCCCGTAAGTAACCTGGTCCGATGTTTATTTTTCAAACAATACACTTTTCAAACGGGCATTAGAAATCTCGCACGGCTCCCTCAAACAAGAAGAGACTGGACAGCCATTTGGCTAGAATGGTAGAGGCTCCCTTGCTTGAGCAGGGGGTTGGACTAGAAGACCTCAAAAGTCCCTTCCAATGCTGTTATTCTGTTAAGTGTGGCTTGAGCCCATTCCCAGAAACTAGTCTGAAGAAACATCTCACCCAGGCCTCTCTCTAGTTCGCACCAAGATAAAGTGAGGGAGGGATAAACATATCTGAACGTCAAGATCCTGTTACTGTTTTGAGCCATTAGATGGGATATTATGTTATTAACTAGATGTTTGAATATGATGGAGAATAGATAACTGCTAGAAATAGAAGTACTATCATAACTAGAAAGATAAGATTTGTAACTAGAATACTAGATTTTGATATAAGAAGGGAAACAGGAAAATGCTAAGAAGTTTGAATAAGGGAAGCTTTTGGTTACCCAAATATAACTTACTTTGAAATTATAAACAATAGAGACATTTTGAATATTGATGGGAAATTAAAATTTTAAAAAAGCAAAAACAGGATACTGATTGGACATATGGATATTAAATGCAAATGCAATTAAGATAGGTTTTGGTTAGAACAGTAATCTAAAACTGATATTATTGATATTTATGAGAAAAATGTAACAAAGATGTTGATATTCAATTGTATATTTACTAATAACAATAAGAATTGTATTTGCCTAGTGTGGGAAAACAGGTACCAGAAGAAGAGAGGAAACGTGATGGTGCAATAATGGATCTAGATCAGGGGTGTCAAACTCAATTTCATTGAGGGCCTCATCAGCATTGCAGTTGCCCTCAGGGGGGCCGGGTGGGTGTGGATGGAGTGAGTGTGGCCTATTGGGTGGGCATGGCCAGCTCTACATCGTTCGCGTCAAGAGTGCCTGTGGGGCCTGGGCAGGAGTGGGACAGATCTGAGGGTCTCTGGCAGAAGGGGGTGGGACCGGGGCAAGCGCCAAGGCATGGTCCATTTCTTCATTCCTCACAAAGGGTGACACCTCCCCAGCATGCACCCAGGGGGCAGGGCCGACATGGCAGGGGCTGGCTCCTCGCTGTTTCTAGACAGCCTTGTGGAGCTAAGACAGAATGCGTTTCAGCATAGATGGCCACCACAAAATTGTACATTGGCTCCCGGCCGGCCTGGGCCAGGGCCAAGGCAGCGGGGGCCGTTCTCTCACTG
Organism: Bothrops alternatus; assembly: GCA_034064705.1. Classification (NCBI taxonomy): domain Eukaryota; kingdom Metazoa; phylum Chordata; class Lepidosauria; order Squamata; family Viperidae; genus Bothrops; species Bothrops alternatus. Next base: position 27,145,018 of record JARGCV010000006.1, read on the forward strand.
TTTCCAGGATGGCTTTGCGGGCCACACGAAACCACTTCGCCGTCCGCATCTGGCCCCCAGGCCTTGTGTTTGACATGTCTGATCTAGATTGAAGAAGTTAATATATACCACTGAATTACTAATGGACCCAGACAACATGTTGTCTATTCTATTAAGTACTTTATTGTAAAACTAGAAAATCAATAAAATATTTATTTAAAAAAGATTCTGTTACTGAAGCTTTACCATAAGAATAGTCTGGCTTCCGTGGCACTGGTCTATCCTATAACAGAATAACAGAGTTGGAAGGGACCTTGGAGGTCATCTAGTCCAACCCCCTCCTCAGGCAGGAAACCCTACACCATTTCAGACAAATGGCTGTCCAGTCTCTTCTTAAAAACTTCCAGTGTTTGATCACCCACAACTTCTGGAGGCAGATCGTTGCACTGATTAATTGTTCTCACTGCCAGGAAGCTTTTCCTTAGTTCTATGTTCTTAGCTCTATAGAATAGGTGGGGGGGGGAGAGTGGGGGCCACTAGTAATTATCATTCCCACCAACAGATATTTACAGCAGCTGCTTCTGATTTATGCAAACTATTGAGAAGGTGCTTCACCTCAACCTGTCCGCTCACCTTTCACAAACATCCAATTGGCTGCCTTACTGGCAGAGAATTCTGGTTTTATTTTGTAAGAAAACAATTGCTTCTTTTGGTCCTGCATTTCCCCACATTTAGCACTGAGATGAAGTTGGATAATAATTCCATATGGTATTTATTGTTTATGCACACGCAGAGGCTCTGCTTTGAATTGGGACTCCTGCAGTAGCAGGGCAATCCAGTCCCCATAATAATCGCTTCAGTGAAATATAAAGCCAGTTATGTTGAAACTTAAATGGATCTCAGGGTAAGAATCAAATTGGAAATTGAATAGCAGGGATGCTGGCTAAGTTACCATGTGGTAAATATTTGAAGGGTGGACTTGCCATTAATTATTCAATTGCCAAGAGGCCTCTGAGAATTAAAAAAAAAAATCAAACTTCAGAAATGCTGTGTAATTTATGAGTGGACCCCACCAGGAAGTAGAACAATTGGAAAATTAAAAAATAGCCTAACTTTCTAATGATTCTGCTGAACCTTATTATTTTCTTCCACAGAAGTGCAGTGGAATGAAGCATGACCAATGCAGGCTATTTATAAAAATGTATTTGTAGTACACGAAAGAAAGAAATACTCCCAAAGGGAGCTTCAACAACTCCCAGTTACAACCCAGCACGTACCATTTACTCAATTCAGAAGCCAAACCAAATAAATCAGAAGTCAAATCGTTATAAATCTGTAATGGCTTAATCCCATGTTAATGTTACTCTTGATAGTTAAATTCTTTTCTTTTTCTTTCTTTTTTCCTACTCATAGATAGTCCCATTCTTCCTTCTGAGCGTTTTCTGTCCCTGGCAACACAGATGTTGTGTCAGAACCTCTCATAAAAATATATAAATCTAGTTTAACTAGCCATAGTTTAATTTAGAATCTGAGAGTTATTGATACGTTCTTCCCATTTTGTGCTATTATCTTGCTAGCTTTTCATCTAGTTTTTTCCAAGAAAAATGATGATTATTTTGCTACCTCTTAGTGAAACAAACTACTGTGTTGTAGTCCTTGACCCTTCTTGCAAGATCAGTCCATGTGTTGTTATATTTGGGGCATTTACCCTTATGAGTACATTCTTTCAACACAAAAGTAATAGTACACAACAGAAACCACCATCAGAATATTCAACCAAATTATAATTAATTACAAGTAGGATTCAAAATATGTGAACAACCTGTTTTCTATGTGGATACTACTTCTGGAAATCCATTCTGGGCCTGGTCAACAAAAAATTGGCTACCGGTTCTGCTGAACTGGTGCGAACTGGCTGAATCCCACCACCAATTACAATTAGCATTAGTATAATAAATGGTTCCATTTTTTTCCTGTTCATGGGGGCTTCTTAACGTAGGCAGCTTCCAGATGTGTGGACTTAAACCCCCCATAAATCTTCCAGGGTTCTTCTAGGAATTCTAGGAATTGAAGATCACACATCGGGAAGCTGCTTAGTTTTAGGAAACATTCCCCGCTGCCATCAAGTTATTATTATTATTATTATTAATTTAATTTCTATGCCGCCCTATTCCGGAGAACTCAGGGCGGCTCACAGCATAATAGAAATTACATACATATAAAAAACCCTTAAGTTAAAAAAAAACAAAAAACAAAAAAACAAAAAACCAATCATTCCACGAACATACACTGGCTAGGGGCAAGATGTTAGCTGCCCCAGGCCTGCCGGCAAAAGTGTGTTTTAAGCAATTTACGAAAGGCGGAGAGGGTGGGGGCGACACGGATCTCCGGGGGAAGTTGGTTCCAGAGGGCCGGGGCCGCAACAGAGAAGGCTCTTCCCCTAGGCCCCGCCAGGCGACACTGTCTGGCTGACGGGACCTGGAGAAGGCCCACTCTGTGGGCCCTAACCGGCCGCTGGGATTCATGAGGCAGCAGACAGTCCCGTAAATAACCTGGTCCGATGCCATGTAGGGCTTTATAGGTCATAACCAACACTTTGAATTGGGTTCGGAGACCAATTGGCAGCCAATGCAGCTCGCGGAGTGATGCCGAAATGTGGGCATTTCTAGGCAAGCCCAACACTGCTCGCGCGGCTGCATTCTGCATTACCTGAATTCTCCGAACATTTTTCAAAGGTAGCCCCATGTAGAGAGCATTGCAGTAATCGAACCTCGAGGTGATAAGAGCATGAGTGACTGTGAGAAGAGACTCCCGGTCCAAATAGGGCCGCAACTGGTGCACCAGGCGAACCTGGGCAAATGTTCTCCTCGCCACAGCCGAAAGATGATATTCCAAATTTAGCTGTGGATCGAGGAGGACGCCCAAGTTGCGGACCTTCTCCGAGGGGGTCAAAAGCTCCCCCCCAGGGTAATGGATGGATAGATTGAAATATCTTTGGGAGGCAGAACCCATAGCCACTCCGTCTTGTCGGGGTTGAGTTTGAGCCTGTTGGCACCCATCCAAACCCTAACAGCCTCCAGACATCGGCACATCACTTCCACTGCTTCACTGAAATGACATGGGGTGGAGATGTAAAGCTGGGTATCATCAGCATACTGATGATATCTCACCCCATGTTGTCGGATGATCTCACCCAGAGGTTTCATGTAGATATTAAACAGCAGAGGGGAGAGGACCGATCCCTGAGGGACCCCACAAGGGAGGAACCTAGGGGTCGACCTCTGACCCCCCGCCAACACCGACTGCGACCGACCAGTGAGGTAGGAGGTGAACCACTGCAAAACAGTGCCCCCAACCCCCAACCCCTCCAGTCAGTGCAGAAGGATACCATGGTCAATGGTATCGAAAGCTGCTGAGAGGTCAAGTAGCACCAGGATAGTGGATAACCCCTTATCCCGGGCCCGCCAGAGATCATCCGTCAGCGCGACCAAAGCAGTTTCCGTGGAGTAGCCGAGCCTGAATCCTGACTGTTGAGGGCCCAGATAATCGGCCTCATCCAAGGACCGTTGGAGCTGGAGTGACACCACCTTCTCAACAACCTTCCCTATAAAGGGAAGATTGGAGACAGGACGGTAGTTGTTTAAAACAGCTGGGTCCAGGGAAGGCTTCTTGAGGAGGGGGCACACAATTGCCTCCTTGCAGGGAGCCGGAAAGGACCCCTCCCTCAAAGAAGCGTTGACAATCTCCTGAACCCAGCCCCGCGTCACCTCCCTGCTCGCCGAAACCAGCCAGGAGGGGCACGGGTCCAATAAACAGGTGGCAGAGCTCACAGCTCCAATGGCCTTGTCAACTTCATCAGGTGCTACCGGGTCAAACTCCTCCCACACAACAGGATCAAGACGAGTCCCTGTCATCTCGACTGAATCATTATCAGCCGATACTGCATTCCAATTGGAGTCAAGGTCCATCCGAATCTGGGCGATTTTATCCGCGAAAAACTTATTAAAGTCCTCAGCACTACCCTGCAAGGGTGCATCAACTCCCCCCTGATTAAGGAGGGAGCGAGTTACCCTGAACAGGGCAGCTGGGTGGGATTCCGCAGATGCAATCAAGGCAGAATGATACGCGCATCTTGCCGCCTTGAGCGCCACCTGATAAGTCTTGATATAAGATCTTACAAGTGTTCGGTCAGATACGGATTTACTTTTCCTCCATCGCTTCTCTAGGCGTCTCTTCTGGCGCTTCATCCCCCTGAGTTCCTCAGTAAACCAAGGAGATCTCCTGGGTCTGCTACCACAGAGAGGTCGCAGCGGCGCAATCTGGTCAAGAGCCCCCTTCGCAGCCATATTCCAGGCCGTAACCAGGGACTCTGCCGAACTGTGAATGAGAGAATCTGGTATTTCCCCAAGCGTCCTCTGAAAACTCTCTGGATCCATCAGACGCCTGGGGCGGAACCACCTAATCGGTTCCGCCTCCCAGCAGGGGAGGAGTGGAGCCTTAAAAACAAGCCGTAGCAGAATAGTTGTCCTTGAAATGAGAGTGTTTCTTTAAAATTAGTATTTATCTGCACTCAATTGTTTATAAAGTCTTTTTTTATTCCAATACACTGAATTGTGCTAGGACTGTATGATTGTCTAGGGTACTGGCTCCTGGATTTTGGACCCATTTTGTTAGTTAGCTCATTAATTTTATTATTTATTATTTGGGCTTATATGCCGCTCCTCTCCGAAGACTCGGAGCGGCTTACAACATATATAAAACATCAGTCACAGTCTAAGTCCAAATCAGAAAAGTATTTAAAAAAAACAAACCAACACACATACATCATTCAAACAGCAATCCACAATCATCCCCAGGCCTGTTGGCAAAGATAGGTTTTAAGATTCTTTCGGAAGGCCGGGAGAGTGGGAGAAACGCGGACTTCAAGGGGCAGTAGGTTCCAGAGGGTGGGCGCCACAACAGAGAAGGCCCTCCCCCTAGGACCCGCCAGATGACATTGTTTCGCTGACGGGACCCGGAGGAGGCCGGCCCTGTGCGCTCTCACCGGTCATTCAAAAACTGTTGCCTATGAAGCACTGTTTCACCCAATTGAAGGTTACAGACAAACAGACAGGAGAATTGAACTGAAGAAGCTTCTTGGATGAAAAGTGAAACATCTTCAAGGAAAAACAAAGTCCAAGTTACCTTTTGAAAAATTTTGGGACAACCATGACCTAGATGACTGAGAATCTCCATAGACATAGACATACAGTTGCTCGGTTTTTCACGATGCCAACTTCCTTTTTTTCACTTCTTCTGAAATTTATCTTCCATCTTTTACATTTTTTCCCAAAATCATTGCATTTAAAAAAAAACCCAAACTCATTGTGAAACTAAAATTTTGCAATGTGAAAGGACACTGAGGGAACTGCCCTGATTTGTGATTAATTTCATCAAGGTTTCTCAAGGGCTTCGCATTTGCTGAACACTGAGCAAGCCCATCAAGATCACCTCATTAATTTTAATGTCAGGATCAGATATTTCCAGGTGATTCATCATGTACAGTCAGAGGTTTTGTTTTGTTTAATGGATTACCTGAGAGGGAACACGAGGTATGAGCTCAAAATGAGATATGGCTATCTAAAGCAAGGGTGTCAAACTGCCGGCCTGCAGCTGGAAGCGTCATGGCAAAACTGCGCCCACTCCATTGCCAGCAATGGAGGGAAAAGTCACGATACATCGCGATACATCATGTGACGTTGCGAGTTGGACACCCCTGATCTAAAGGCACAATGGTGCATCTCATCAGCAAATTCACTTTCCTGGCAAAAGTGCATGTCAGCCATAAAACCATAGCAATGAAAAGGGGGGGGGTTCCTCCCTTTTACCCCCATTCTATCACCAGTTTAAAGTAAAAAGCCCAAGCATGTAAAAAGCCCAAACAAATTCTATTCCTTTTGGTTTCTCTCCTGCCTCGCCTCTCAGTGGATTTCCACTGTAAAGTATGTCACAAATAAGAAAAACTAAAAGGCAGTTAAAGTATTGACTACCTACTGTAACTACCTTAAAAGGACATAAGTAACTTATAGCTAAACAAGCTATCAGTTGTTTTTAGTATTTTGATTTTAATATGGTTTTTTTGAATTGTATGCTTTCCAGAGTCATTGACTTTGATTGAAATTTATAAGTAATAGGCCAATATTGTGTAGCCAGGGAAATGTTGTTTTCTATGGAAGAATATGGAAGGTTCTGGAATCTCTCATGTTACCCATTTTGGCTACTTCCACTAAATCCTTCCCTCTCTTCCCCCTCCACCCAAGGCAGCAACTTTCCTGCAACTCTCAGAAACTGGAAAAATAAATCAAATGCAGATTTCAAACAGCAAAATAAGTTGCCCATTCTTGATTCAATGGCTGCAAATGACTTCTACTGAAGAGGCCAAAGTTCCATAGGGTTGAAAACTGACTTCACTAAACTCCTACATGGTCTTCTTTATTATTATTTTAAGACAATGCAGGTATAATCTCTTTATTCTTCTCAATGGACAATAGATGGCCAGGAGTGACATTGTGCTGCCTGTAACACCTCTCACAATAACAGTTACCTTGGGCAGACCATAATCTCTCAAATCCACCATAGAGTTGCTGTCCAAACATGATAGGTACCTCTTACTTTTATTAACAAAAACCAGATGATGAATTACGTGTTTCTGATAGGTGAATTCTGAAAACATAAGAGAGAGAGAGAGAGAGAGAGAGAGAGAGAGAGAGAGAGAGAGAGAGAGAGAGAGAGAGAGAGAGAGAGAGAGAGAGAGAGAGAGAGAGAGAGAGAGAGAGAGAGAGAGAGAGATTTCAATCAGACATACCGTATGTTTTACATAAAATAAAGACTCTTTCATAAATACATCCCTAACTCGGATTTTATATGGCTAATGGTTTAAAAATATGAGAAAAAATTAGTAACAGTGCCATATTGATAGGGCTGTCTGTCGTATTTTATCACCTACCGTCTCTTCAATTTCTGCCTTGACAACGACAGAGTTGAGACAGGAATGTTGGAATTATGATTTATCGGTTTTAATTTCTGCCGCCTTGAGAATATACTATTTATTGGACAAACTTGGACAAACTAACTTAAAACAGTATTCTTTGTAGTACTCAGGAAATGGTTGTGATGTAGGAATACCAGACCAAAACAGGATGATAAGAAGATGTATGTGGATAAGCATGTGATGAAGGCCACAGATCAGGGTAGCAAAATCAGTGTTTCTCAACCTCTGCAACTCTAAGAAATCTGGACTTCAGTTCCTAGAATTCCCCAGACAGCATGGTTTGATGGAAATGGAACTAAACGTAAAGTTCTCCTGAATTTTAGATCTGTGACATGATATAAATATGAGGCTGGTTTAGCCACTGACATTTGGTTATATGCAATTATATTATGAGAGAGTGCAGAAATTTCTGTTGGGCCTTCTAGATAGCAGTAGCAATAGCATGTAGACTTATGTACTGCTTCACGGTGCTTTGCAGCCTTTCTAAGCAGTTTACAGGGTCAACATGTTACCGCCAACAATCTGACTCCTCATTTTGCCAACCTGGGAAGGATGGAAGGCTGATTCAACTTTGAGCTGGTCAGGATCAAACTGCTGGCAGTGAGCAGTCAGTTAGCCTGCCCTGCTTCATTCTAATCAGTGTGCCACCACAGTTCTTAGATCTAAGATCCTTAATATTAAACTAGCTTAATCTGACTCTAAACATATAATTAAACTAGCTTAATCTGACTCACTGGAGAAACTGTAGAGGCTCAATTTCTTTTGGATAGCTATTTATCAGGAAGATTTGTCATTGTCTGCCAATATTCAGTGGGTCAATCCACCGGGCTGATGTTCATTAGCCCGGAGGTAGAAAATACATCCTGGAACAAGGTAACAGCAAACCTCTTCTACATTACTGCCCAGAAAATTACATAGAGTGTCCACAAAGCCATCTACTGCTGAGTTCAACTCAAAGGCGCCCATAGAATCCAACTTTGGGTGACTTGCTAGGGCAGGGGTAGGCAACCTTGACTCATTTATGACTCGTGGACTTCAACTCCTGGCTGGCTCAGGAATTCTACACCTGTGCTAGGGCTACATGCTTCGGTTTGTTTAGATGGAAGCTTCTAGTTTCCACCACAGTTGACTACCTACTACTGCATACCTCTCCCATTCTTCAATTACTCACACCAAGAGCAAATATGTTAAAACAATTATGGAGTAATTATCAAAATTTAGTGTCTGATAAATGCCCAAATTAGCAGATGATGAAATGAAATTTTATCTGCAGATGAATAATGTCTGAGTCTCAGGTGGAACAATGGCAACTTTACGGCAGCCATTAATCTGCAAAAGAAAAACAGGGGTAAAGAACTTTTCTTTTTCCCAATTGGGGGAAAGAAGCAGCTCCGTATTTCACATAATCTACACCTGTCCAATAAATGTGCCATGATGTATTTTGCATGGTGATTTTCCCAAGAAAAAGAGACGTAGCTAGGGTTCTTGTTGCTATCAAAATATGTTTCCCAGACAGCAACATATGTTCCTTTGGAAATGTGAATGACAGACATGAAAAAGTATTTTTCCTACTCCTAAGGGCCAGGTTAGGGTCTAAATTGGGAAGCCTCCTTTTTTTAATCAAGTGTAAGATCGCAAAAAAATATTTCTGTTTGCCAGATTTCGGAAACTGCATCCTTAAAGTGAAGTCATCAGTTACATATCCCGAATAATACCTGAACACATAGCTTAATTCTTATTTTAGAAATCATAGGCGACAACTGCCATCTGGTCAGTATGAGCTACTGACAATTGCATGGACAAGTCCCTGCAGTTTTCTTGTCAAGATTTCAGAAGTGGCTTGCCGTTGCCTGCTTCTTAAGGTTGAGAGAGAATGTCTGGCTCAAGGATACCCAACTGGCTTCGTGCCTAAGGTGGGACTTGAACTCATGGTCTCCTGGTATCTACCCTGGTGCCTTCACCACTACACCAAACTGGCTTTGTAGGGGAGGATGCAGACTGTTGTTATTCATACAGTTTGCTTTATATTCTGCAAAAGAGTTCTGAAATCATTTTAATTATAAAGATATGATCACCATACATAATTAATTTGTTACGGTCTTCTTCCAGGCTGCTTCTCAACTTCCTAGTCCGGCCCAGCTATCTGAGATCCCCTGGTGGTCCTCCATTCAAGCAACAGTCAGACTTGGCTTGGCTTCTGGGGCCAGCCGGTGTCATCCTGGTCCTCCTTCATCCTACCTATAACAAACATCCTTACAGTCAGAAGACCCTGCCTGAAATAATCAGAAGTTCAGAATGAGGGCGTTCTTGCAAATCATGAAAAACAGAAAGCTCTGAGCTCCTGCTAGCCATGTGGTTCTCCAAATCCCACTGAGTGGCCTTCAGACTAGGACCATGAAAACCAAAGGCTCCAACTTTTTGAGGAAACTGTGATAAGACTGTAATGTAAACTCTGAGTAGGCACCTCATCATCCAACACTGGATCCTCAGGGGGCTCCATCTCCCTCATTTTGACCATCAGCTCTTCCAAAACAATCAAGTGGGGCCTTGTTCAACCTGAGCTTGTCTCCTTCGGTGGTCAAGAAGAATTTGGGAGACCTAACTAGCTTCTGGGTCCTCTTGCAAACAGAGGCAGTGACCAACCAGGAAAAAAAATGTGAAATGGTATCGGAGCAGTGAGACTCTTGGCTGGTTCTCTGCAGCCTCTGGCACCCAAGTGCCTTCTCAGGAGTCTTGGCTCTCGAAGTCAAAGAATTGGGAAACACACTCAGGACCTCTGCGGTGTAAATCTCTTGTTCATTTGTACTAAAGCAACTAATCCTTTTACAATCATAAATGTCCCTTTGTGTTTAAGTGTTGCTCACTTTACTTCATTTGGTCGGGAGCCCAGAAGGTATGTTCTTTATTTGATTTTGGCATCGGGTCGTCTTTCCTAGTGGCTGCAGAAAGAATAACGCCGAGAGACCAAAAGCTTGGCAGACAGCTGGACTTACTGGGAAAGGATTTATTTCAGATCTCAAAGATTTGGCTTTCTCGCTTTCCTTTAAGCCTATATTTTAAGACTCCGTCCATCAGCAAGAAGGCCCAGTCTGCATTGGGGATAATTTGTTAATAACCTCATTTCAAGCAAGGCTCCGAGCGATCTATACATCAACATTAGAAATAGCAAGAAGGTACAACTTTAGCCAAAATTTTACTCTGAGTCCACGACAGGGCTCATTTTCTGAAAGAAGAATTGGATATTAGTAACAGGCAGCCAATTGTTTTTCCATGGATTCTATCAACCTCTGGATGCTAAAGGATTACCTCTAATTAAGTGTTTATTTTTCGAAGTTTTGAGGGGGAAAAAAATGAACTAAAATCACCCACCCAGGTGACTCCATTTGTGAGCACCAACTTTGTTCTGTCTCACTGCAGAGGTTTTTGTTTACAGCTCCAGCAGACTTCCAGATCAGGAGGTTTTCCTGGCAAGAAGGCTCTCATCCCATCTGAAGACTTGCGCTAGGTCACCTGGGAAATGGTGCCGCTGAGCGAACCTGGATTTCCTACGTCTAAGCCCCTTGGTGAGCAATCAAAAATTACACGACGGGGGAAGTCTCAATTTCTTTGGCCTGAGGTTTCGTAGAAGTGGAGTCCCAAAGGTGCTTCTTCAGGAGGTAACTGGACTTTCTTGTTTTTCTTTGAAGATGTTTTGCTTCTCATCCAAGAAGCTGCTTCAGTGGTAGGAATCAGCCCGTTCGCACCACTTCGGCAGAACCGGTAGCTAATTTTTTGTTGCCCAGGCCCAGAATGGACTTCCGGAAGTGGCATCCACACAGAGAACTGGTTGTTCACGTATTTGAATCCCACCACTGAGCTGCTTCAGCTCTGACTGGATGGTGGGTGATGGAAGGGTTTTATTGCATTACTCAGGTGATCCTGAGGACACAGATAAACCTCCAGGACTCAGTGGTTCTGAACCTTTTTAATGCCGCGACTCCCAACCGTTCGTAAGTCGAGGACCCCCAACCGTTCGTAAGTCGAGGACTACCCAACCGGTTGTAAGTCGAGGACTACCCAACCGGTTGTAAGTCAAGGACCCCCAACCGATCGTAAGTCGAGGACTACCCAACCGTTCGTAAGTCGAGGACCCCAACCGGTCGTAAGTCGAGGACTATTTCCCTGCCCGGGAGCACTGCACATGCGTGGTGTCGCCCCCTGCGCCGGCTGAGGCGTAGCTGGCAAGGGGCAGCAACGGCGCAGGGCGACCACCGGCTGGGCCACCAGCTGGCCCAGCCCAAGGGAGGTAAGGCACCCACCGGGCCCCACGCATGCCAGCAACCCTCCCTGCGCCCGCCGGCCTCCCACCTCCCACCCCTGACCCTCTTTGACTTACATTTGTAGTAGTTGCTCAGCAGGGAGGGGTGGAAACTTCCAGACAGCTTGCCTTCACTGCAGACAACTTGCAGCACCGTTTGCAGACTGGGACTTTTGGCGGGTTCAGCAGGGCAGAGACAGCCTGGACAATTCCTATTGGCTTTTGAAAGCCAATAGAATTAGACTCTATTCAAGAGAGTCTATTCTATTGGCTTTCAAAAGCCAATAGAATAAGAGGGAGTAGCACAGCTAAGGAAAAGGGGGAAAAATGGCGGACTGCGTTGTTTGGCAACCCCTGTGAAATGGTCGTTTGACCCCAAATGGGGTCGCGACCCACAGGTTTAGAACTGCTGCTCCAGGTGGCCTCAACAACTCTCTAAAAGAATGCAAATGGCCAGCTGTCTGCAAGGAGTATAAATCCTTCCATTCCCCACCATCTAGTCAGAGCTGAAGAAGCTCTTTGGATGAGAAGTGAAACATCTTCAAAGAAAAACAAGAAAGTCCACTTGCCTCCTAAAAAAGACCTTTGGGAGAACCATGACCTGGATGACTGACAATCTCCATAGTCACAGAAGTGGAGATTTTCCAAAAGATCTTTGGCCTGTTTGAGAAGTGCATAAATTCCTCAGTATTCTATCATTTCACCAAGTGGCAAAGGTTTTAAATAACTTTTATAGCTAATAGAAAAATGTTTGATGGTTGGAATAGCACAGTGGTTAATGTGCTGGACTGTGGATATCAAAGTTCAAAGTGGCATGAAGCTCACTAGTCATACTTCTTCTAGTTAGTCTCCTCATAATGGTCTTCTTCTACAGGTAAAAATCAAGGTGATTCAATGATACCTTTCAAGCTGATTAATGTGAACGTGGCATGCAGATCACAAAGCCTTGAAATCCGTGTCCTTTGGAAAGTTGCATGCAGAAATAAGACATTTTATATTTATTAGTATTTATTTGATGCATATCTTGATTTATTTTTTTAACCCAGAGAACATTGCTCTTCGGAAAAGTGCTTACAAAATGCTCATACTTGACAAAAATATGTTTATTTGTAATACTTACCAAAATGTCTATATTAGAAAAAATTTGTGTGCAGTATGTAAGGAAAGGGCATATAAATATTCAGGGTACACAGGGTACAATTTTAAACCACCCTGTTTTTTTCTCCGATTACTAACCCTGCTACAACATACAATTTTGCCATCCTTTGTGCAGCAGCATTCAAAATATACATCAGAAGATGGCTGGTGCCAGTGTTACTTTAAATGAGTATTTACAGTATCATTATAGAATGATATGTACAATGACTTGGTTTATGTTTTTTTTAATTACCATTCATTGCTTTTATAAAGACTTTTAAAATAGACATTTTAGATATTGTTTTAGCTTTTTGTGCAATTTTTATTTTTGTATTTTTCACCTTTAAAATTTTTTTTGTAAGCCTCACAGTGATATACTGCTCATTGACTGCAGCAAAAGTTGGTTAATTGACTAAATGTTTGGAAACATTTAATATATTTAAAGCACTGTTCACCAAAATGTATAAGGGTGACATATGGGAATGAAAAGCATGTAGACACGTTTGCATTTTCCCTCTAAATTATAGAATGATTGGAGCTTAGATCGAATGAGCTAACATTACTTCCCATTAAGTATCATGCCATCCCATGACCATGGACCAGATAAAAACTCAGGCATATCCTCTCTTATTACAAGACAGGATTATACCAAGATGAAATGAAGGGTAGGGAGAGTTTATCTGTCTTCCTACAGGGGAATGTGAGTGATGGTCTTTTTAAGCAGGTCAAATAAACCTGAAGTAGGTATCTAAGTTGATTCATGTGTTGTTATGAGAGAGGTTTTATGTCTGTCTAATGGGCAGCTTTGAAAATTCAGAGTTCTGATAGCATTAGCTACACAAAGACACTTCAGCAAATCTAGATTACAGGTATGGACTCTTTCAAAAGGTGAATGGTTATAAAGCACATTTTTAAGCCTCTGTTTGAACACTTCTGTTGGGAGACATGGGTGATAGACACCAGGAGAACAGAGGGCTGATCAGAGATAGCCACAAAAGGAGCACCTATTGGGGTTTCACTTTAAAGTTATCTTTAAGATATTTTCTTTAGTTCATGTACGGTGGTGGGTGAGGAGTGAATTACAAGATAACCGAGGGATCATGTATTCCAAAGTAAACCAGTCGGTATAGATAAAGTTAATTCTTTTTATCAGCTTTCCTTCTTTTTAAGGCACAACCACTCTTGACACAGCCAAATAGATCTCGCTGTGATTGGGCTTGGATTCAGACTAAGTTTGGCACAGTTTATTTCCGTGAATGTCCTTGGGGAAAGGGTAATCGTCATTAAGCTGTCGTGTTTGATTCTCAATACAATTATAGGATGACTTAACTTGCATTCAGCTCTTTCTATGAATTTGAAACATTTGCCTTCATCATAACAAAATGGGACTCTCCAGCATTTCATCTGATATGCCAAATGGAATAAAGTTTTAGGCATTTGTGATTTTTTTTTATAGTTTACGGGAGATTCCGAGATTCCGATTTTCCCATACAGAGATCTTGATTCGGTCCCGTGTAGAATCACAGGAAATTTCTGAATCTGCATTTTCTCCTATTGATCAAAATAGCGTGTATCCATCCCCTATGAAATCTCCATTATCTGGATGAATATTGGAAAGTTAAAAAAAACAAAAACTATTACAGTTCAGGTACATTTGGTATTGCTTCAGAAAATGTGCAAGGCTTTCGAAATGCTGTTATTATGCCTTATAACAATAAAGTAGAATTCCGGTCCTACATGGGGGGTGTCTATTTCTGCCCTGCCTTGAAGGACTTATGCAAACACGTATCTATTATTCTTTTATTGTTTGAAGTAATGGCCTTTCTTGAAGCATACCTCATCATTTTGCACTATCTACAAAGACAGAATTCCACATGTCCAAACTTATATTTAAACACCTTCACGTTAATTACATTGTTTTATAGGATAATTAATTACATTAATTACCTTGCTCAATAGTAATAACTGTGAGAGGGATCTCGGAATCCTAGTAGACAATCACTTAAATATGAGCCAGCCGTGTGCTGCAGCTGCCAAAAAAGCCAACACAGTTCTAGGCTGCATTAACAGAGGGATAGAATCAAGATCACGTGAAGTGTTAATACCACTTTACAAGGCATCCAGTTTTGGTCACCACGATGGAAAAAAGATGTTGAAACTCTAGAAAGAGTACAGAGAAGAGCAACAAAGATGATTAGGGGACTGGAGGCTAAAACATATAAGGACCGGCTGCTGGAATTGGGCATGTCTAGTTTAACGAAGAGAAGGATGAGGGGGGACATGATAGCAGTGTTCCAATATCTCAGGGGTTGCCACAAAGAAGAGGGAGTCAAGCTATTCTCCAAGGCGCCTGAAGGCAGGACAAGAAGCAATGGGTGGAAACTAACCAAAGAGAGAAGCAACCTAGAACTAAGGAGAAACTTCCTGACAGTTAGTACAATTAACCAGTGGAACAACCTGCCTCCAGGAGCGGTGAATGCTCCAACACTGGAAGTTTTTAAGAAGAGACCGGACAGCCATTTGTCTGAAATGGTGTAGGGTTCCTGCCTGAGCAAGGGGTTGGACTCGATGACCTCCAAGGTCCCTTCCAAATATTATTATTATTATTATTATTATTATTATTATTATTATTATTATTATTATTATTATTACTATTACTATTACTATTATTATTATTATATTTAAATGGGCGACCTTGTTATTTTCATCAGCTTTGGTACTGTTGAATGTGTGGTTCTGTTTCCTGAATCCCTGAGAGTGCCAGCTGGCAGGTCAAAAGGCATCAATAAAATTATGAAACTATTTTTACACCCTGTAAATGGTTCTCTGCCATCCATCCATCTATGTTCAGGGTTCGGTGTAGTTTCAGCAGGCTGAACCCACCCTCTCTTTCCTCTGCTCTCAGAAGGAATTACAGGCAACATCCCTCTGCTTTTCATTGGCAACCCACAGACATCTTATGGGAAAGTAATGAAAACCTTGTTGTAAGTAATAAAATATGCTACAGAGAAGCTTCTTATAAGCAAACTGTTCCACATCTTTGGCTTTCTCTCTGGAACGTCCTCCTCCCTTCCCAGATGCTGGCAAGGAGGGGGTTGAGAAAGAGAAGACAATGACAATAAACCCACATGCCAGGGTGGACTTCAGGGCACAATAATCTTCCTCCTTTCCATGGAAGAGTCACAAAATACACACTCTGTGCCAAAGGAACGCCCCTTCTTTCTGGGGGCAAGGATATCCCTCTGACTTCCAATGTAAAAGCAGTTGAAACCAGATTTCATGGACTTCAATTCCCACAGCCTTTTGATTGTCCCTATAAAACTTGGCATGCTAACCAGACGATGTGTGTGGTTTTTAAAGGGTTTTCCTTTAAAGACTGTCCTTTATTTTGCTCTATTTAATTTAGACAGAAAGTTTTTTTTTTCCTTCCAAGAAGATGTAACAGGACAACTTTCAGATCAGTACTCTGATCTGTATCAGGAAAGACCTTCCTTCCTTCCTTCCTTCCTTCCTTCCTTCCTTCCTTCCTTCCTTCCTTCCTTCCTTCCTTCCTTCCTTCCTTCCTTCTTTCTTTCCTTCCTTCCTTCCTTCCTTCCTTCCTTCCTTCCTTCCTTTCCTTCCTTCTTTTCTCTCTCTTTTTCTTTCTCTTTCCTTCCTCCCTCCCTCCCTCCCTCTCTCTGTCTCTCTCTCTCCTTCCTTCCTTCCTTCCTTCCTTTCTTTCCTTCTTTTTTCTCTCTCTTTTTCTTTCTTTCTCTTCCTTCCTTCCTTCCTCCTTCCCTCCCTCCCTCTGTCTCTCTCTGTCTCTCTCTCTCTCCTTCTTTCCTTCCTTCCTTCCTTCCTTCCTTCTTTTTTCTCTCTTTTTCTTTCTTTCTCTTTCCTCCCTCCCTCCCTCCGTCTCTGTCTCTGTCTCTGTCTCTGTCTCTGTCTCTGTCTCTGTCTCTGTCTCTGTCTCTCTCTCTCTCTCTCTCTCTCTCTCTCTCTCTCTCTCTCTCTGTCTCTCTCTCTCTCTCTCTCTCCTTCCTTCCTTCCTTCCTTCATCTCTTCCTTCCTCCTTCCTTCCTTTCTTCCCCCCCATAATTCTTACATTCCAACCTCTATTTGGCAAGATGATTAAAAAAAAAGCATTTGACTTGAATCTGCCTCAGTGATGAAAGTAGAAGTGGGCTTGTTAATTATACATTCATGTGTGAGAAATGAGGATCTCGAAGCCATGAAAGCTAGATCAAGTTAAACATTTAATCCAAATACATTTCTCTCCCACTTGAAATTGGCACCGTCTAAAAGCAATGTGAACTTTGCAGAGTGGGAGGTCTCATTCTATCCCTTTGGTTGAAATCCATCAAGTGTCCTTTTTTTTTTCCAGCTAATAGGTTTTCGGCTTACAATGCTGGTAGAGACATAAATTGTTCCTGCAAATTGACTTTGATGGGATGTTGAGATGCAGCATTAAATGCTTGTTTGTTGGTTGCTTTTCTATAATGAGCTTAGGCTTAGGAATTCAAGTCGGTGTACATGGAAACTGCTTTTTTTTTTCTCCCTACCGGTAGTAGTAGGTCAGGTCCAGAATCACCCCCTAAGTTTTGTGACCTAAAGAGGATTTGAACTTCTCTCTCCCAATGCAAATCTATTATTTTCAAAGGCTGAATTGGAGCTTCACATGTGGGTCTGGCCTTTTGCACCTGAGAACTGGAGAGCCTTTTGTCTGCTTTTTTATTATTATTTCTGGATGGGGGGAGAGAGTTGACTATTCTTCCCTCCAGATGATACCATCCTTAGGGTGGGGTGGGGGTTTGTTGGACTTGTGCCTGTTTTTGTAAGTTAAGCCACCCAGAGTCACGGCCCAGCCTAGAAATGGATTTCCTGTCATTTTCAAGGGAAAGCAAGCGAAAATAATTACACAACACAGTGTTGAAGTTTAACATTGTCCCCACCCTAGCTGGAAATCTAACACCTAAAGCAAACCTTTGGAAATTCCCACCCTGTCCATTTTAGTGTTATCAGCAGAGCAAATCTGACAGTCCCTAATTAGCTAAAACAAATATAATTATGAGATCCCAGGTTTAAAAGACAACTTGTCCACAGTGATGAGGGAGACTCATTTAAAGCAAATGAACTATTTTGGCCTTCTCCAACAGATCCCTGGATTTTCAGCTATGGCCACGATGCCTGGGGAATTCTGGGAAGTCAGAATCAAGAGGGTGGATCAAGACTGGATCAGTAGCACAGAATTTTATGTTTTTTTTAAAAAAAAACTGAAGAAGGCTCAAGGAACAGACCGCCCCCCGTGCATTTTGGATCACACCGGGTGCATCGTTGAGCCCCGCTTTTATAGCTACTATGGCTATAATTGACTAATAAGTGAATTTAATGCTCATTTAGTGCTGAGGGAAAGGCTTGGAAAGCAAAGCAGATTTCAGACAGAAATAACTGCTCTACTGGATACGTCATCTGGAGTTTGCAGCCGGCTCCTACTCTACTCTAGCTTGGGGGCAGTCATCATGTTCAAAGAATAGTCTCCAAGTGTTGGCTTCTGGTCAGTTGGAGAGTCAATGGAATGAAACAGCAATTCAGAAGCAGTAGGAGATGCAAGCAAGATGCACTAGAAAGAAATGTAGCTGTGGACAATACCAGGAGACATCAGAGAGGGAGCTTAAGTCTCCTGAAGCTGAGCACCTCCATCAAGGGCTGCCTATTATTCTGCTGGAGTAATCCAGATTTCTCAGAACGTTTATCAGTCTTAGCTCTGCTTTCTGAGACTCTGGTGGTAGAGACTGATTGTTCTTCTCCAGCCTTCTTATCTTTCAGATAAAGCTTTGCACAGGTCCTTCCTTCCTTCTTTCTTTCTTTCCTTCCTTCCTTCCTTCCTTCCTTCCTTCCTTCCTTCCTTCCTTCCTTCCTTCCTTCCTTCCTTGCTTCCTTCCTTCCTTCCCTCCTCTCTCCCTTCCTCCCTCCCTCCCTTCCCTCCCTCCCTGGTTCCTTCCTTCCTTCCTTCCTTCCTTCCTTCCTTCCTTCCTTCCTTCCTTCCTTCCTTCCTTCCTTCCTTCCTTCCTTCCTCTCTTAATCCTGCTTCCCTACCTCCTTCCCTCCCTCTCTATCTTCTGAAAAGAAAAAAAATGCCTTACCTTTTATACTGTACATTGGTTTGTCAATGAATTCACTACTGTGTGAATAATGTAAGATGCTATTGTAAGAGATCATAGAAACTATGTGCAAGTCCTTTCCCCACAGCTGACCAGGTTGCCAATCTCTCCAGGCACCAAAGCTTCCTGATTAAAAGGCATGACACCAAGTACAAAGCTTATTTCTCTGGCTGCTTTCAACCCATTACAGTGATAGGCAACAGGGCCAAAGCAATACACACATCTCACCTCTACGTCACCCAACAGTGTCTTCTTCAGGGAATGTGATGGATGAGATCTAAAACCCAAATACTTTGGAAAAACTGCAGAGAAGTGGAATCAAACTTCATTGAGCATAAATCAAACACAGACCCTCTAACTTCTTTTCTTCCCCTTTTATTTTGAGAAGCAGCAGCAAGGATTCCTTGGCATGCAGTTTGGTTGACTGATATATTAATTTTCCATCCTGATGGAAAGATAATTCTAGAGGGGAAAAGAGATACTTTGCCCAATTTATTAAAAGGGTGGTCTAAGACCGTTAAAGCAGTTTGCCAAGGGGTTTTGGTGATGTTCAATATATATATTTATGTTTCATTCATATGCAAGCACACACATGAAAAATTCAGCCCAAACTCAATTTCTAGTTATTATTTTAACTCATCCTCTACTATGGGATTATTGTAATCTACATACACCTCATGCACACTGTTCAAAATAAACTCATTTCAATGCCATTATCCAGATGTTCAGATGTGCTGGAAAGGGGTTCCCATATTATCTGTCTCACTTCCCACTTTTTGTAGCACATAAACAATATTTTGCAATGTATGTGTTTCCATAAAAAGACACGATGCAAATATTTGTAATATTTTTAATCAATACAGGTGTGACTAGAGAGTGGGGAGGAATTTGCCTATTGTTTCGTGACTTAGTAACTTCAAAGACTTCATGGAAGAAAGTACTCACAGTAATCCTGACTGGTTATCCTTAGATGAAATGTATAACGTAGAACATATCATCTGGAACTAGCAATCTAAGGATTCATCCACACATCCGGCTTGGCCCAGCATGAAGATGACCCACCAATCATTGATTAAGGACATGAATGTTCATCATTTTCAACCTGGCCCAGATCAATGTCGTCTTCCCTTCTTTTATTTTAAAACTAAACATTTTCAACTTTGGCCTGCACAGACTGTTCTACGTGTCCACCTGGAAGCAAAATTTTCAAGGTAAGCTTATTGGCCAATCCCCGTGCTGCTGTTTTTGGCTATCTACCACACACCCTTGGTCTTTGGGCCAGTGGTTTCCAGGGCTGTACTGGTTGATAGGCTGGTTCTAACATGTCTACCAAGTTGTAGGTAGGAAGAACTGTACATGAGTCCCACTCTCCAAAATTCCTCTGCAACCCCTCCGTCTTCTTGGAGAAATGTCTCAGGCTGGTGTCCTTCTTCTAGTAACAGCACCGTGAAAGACAAAGAGTTCTTTCTTGACTCTTGTAACTATAAATCTCTCCCCTCCTTTCACAGGAGTTGGATCAAAAGCACAATACATAATTTCCAAATCCAAATAACTAACAATAAGAAAAAAGGAAATACTGTATAAATTGTCCTTTTCATTGTAGACACGCCGATGCTAAATCAATGACAGGTGGCTGAAAGAAAGACTACAGTGCTGATAAGATCATAAACAGCCTCTTAAAAATCAATCTCCAATAAAATACCATTCAGGATACTGAAACACAATTGATAGTAGTCGGGATGCATACTTAAAGAGCCTAAGGTGGAACAAAGGCATACAAACCAATTATGCATCAAATACAATAAACTCACTATACAAAACACCAGAAACAATTACCAGAGACACATTCCAACTATCAGCATTGATCAAGTAGATTAAAGCGTGTGTCTTTAAAAAGATCAAGGACCTGACTGCAAAATGCTTTATTCTTTAGCAACAAAGGATTTTCCCAGTATGCCTCTTCCGTTTGCTTCTCCAGGGCTCCAGTATCTGGTGTGGACATTGATTTGTACATCTCTAACTGTGGGTTAATTTGTGTGATTGAAACCACTATGAGTTTCATTTAATTTTTGATGGGTTCAGAAGATTTTTCTAAAAGGAAAAGCAGGCCTGAGTTAATTAAGGTTAAAGGAACAACTTCTTGTTTCAGTCTAATTTCACACTACAATGAACAATGTCGAGGTGTTAACTTCTTTGTTAAAAAGTGTCTTGCGTTGCAGTGGCAAAGGAGGTGAAATGCACTTTGGTGTATAATTTGGCAAAATTTCAAGAGATCCTGTCAACTGATATTTTCTGATTTATTTAGTTAATGCATTTGGGAAATGAATTGTGAAAAAGTGAACAACAGTATGAATAAACAGAAAAATTAGACCTGTTTGTGCCCTACTCCCAAAGCCTCTTAGATTTCATGAGTGAAAGGTTGATGTTCTTCTAGTCAGACCTGTTCTTGATATTTAGTTGCTCACTTGGGTCTCTTTTATAAGAGGATCATGACCCTCCCAGCCCCTCATCTCCCTTTCGCTTACATTTTGCAAGCCACCTTCATATCACCGTTATCCCCCTTTATTTCTTTGTTAGATTTATACCCTATCATTTAGTCAGGAGCTCAAGGCAATGTCGATAGCACTTTCTTCTCTCATTTTTCACCATAATCACAAACCGTCTGAGAGGGGAAAGTTTTGAGACAGGATGATGGGCCCAAAGTTACCTAAAGAGCTCTTTTTTCTTGCAGAGGATTTGAACTTAAGTCTTGGCCTATCCTTCCATTCCTCCCCTCCCTCAGAACTAATAAAGCTTAATAATAGTAGTAGTAATAATAATAATAATAATAATAATAATAATAAAGTTGGTCATCGAGTCCAACTCCCTGCTCAGGCAGGAAACACTAACTCTACACAATTTCGGACAAATTGCTGTCCAGTCTCTTCTTAAAAACTTCCAGTGTTGGAGCATTCACCGCTTCTGGAGGCAAATGGTTCCATTGGTTAATTGTTTTAACTGTCAGGAAGTTTCTCCTTAGTTCTAGGTTGCTTCTCTCCTTGATTAGTTTCCATTCGTTGCTTCTTGTCCTGCCCTCAGGCGCTTTGGAGAATAGCTTGACTCCTTTTTCTTTGGGGCAGCCCCTGAGATATTGGAACACTGCTATCGTGTCCCCCCTTGTCCTTCTCTTCATTAAACTGGACATACCCAATTCCAGCAACCGTTCCTTATATGTTTTAGCCTCCAGTCCCCTGATCATCTTTGTTGCTCTTCTCTGTACTCTTTCTAGATTCTCAGCCTTTTTTTTCCATCGTGGTGACCAAAACTGGATGCAGTATTCCAAGTGTGGCCTTACCAAGGCCTTGTAAAGTGGTATTAATATTTCACGTGATCTTGATTCTATCCCTCTGGGTGAGAAGCGAAATGTTTTCTTCCTCAAGGAAAAAAAAAGTCCAGTTGCCTCTTGAAGAAAATAAAAATCACCTTTGAGTTAAGACTTGGAAGTTCTAGTTACAACACCTTCACCACCTTAACTAAATATGTGCAAAACAAAAAGCTGTTTTAACAGGAAGTTCCAGAAAGGAAAGCATAATTGAACTCTTTGAACTCTCAGTTCAAAGACAATAGGGGAAGCCAAGGTCAGAGTCCTTCCTGTTTCAAAATGGATGACTCTTTCCATCCTTTCATTCCTTCCTAGAGACCTTCCCATAGTCTCAAGGCTCTTCGCTAAAATAAGCCTCCTCAGATAGGAAAATCTTCATTTCTCCTAAATCATGTATTTCTAAGCTCTGTGCTTGGTTTATATATACACATTGATATGTTACAACTTTCGAAGTAATAAAAAATATGCTTTAAAAAGTACCAGACTGAAAACCTAAACCTGAACATTTTTACCCAGTGAACAGGCATCAGAGAATAAATTGATAAATAATGGAAGGGTAGAGTTGGAAGAGGCTGTTTAAATCATAAATTCCCTTCGTGCAGGGAGCAAAATCAAAGCATCCAGATAAATGATGGTCTAACCTCCGTCAGACCACATCCAGTGAAGAGGAGCCAACCAATGCGTAGGGTAGCTGAGTTTTATCCAATTGCTCTTATTGCTGAGAAGTTGTTTTAAAAAAAGAAAACCCATCGGAACCCATTTTTCTGTAACTTAAACCCATCATTCCATCTTCTGCACTGTGGAATTAAAAGAGAATTGTTGCTACCAATACTACCATTAAAAGGGCTGATGCTACCAATGTCTTCTCTTACACGGCATCTTTGCTGCATCACTTGGTCCAAATTCGGGACTTGCCTTCTGTTTCAGAAGAATCCAACATCTACAATTCTACAATGTCTATCAGAAGAACTGAAGAGGTTTCTTGGATAAGAAGCGAATCATCTTCAAGGAAAAACAAAATCCAGTTACATCTTGAAAAAACACCTTTGGGACTCCATAGACATACATCTATCAAAAGGGTGATAAATGTCTTCACGTTTGTGGTTGTGGTCCCAGAACAGATGTAAATTTCCCAGCGAAAGGAATTAATTTCAGTCTGTACTATAATTCTGCCCTTCCTAAATGTCAGTGAATTCATTCAATCTTAAATAAGAGAAGCAGAGAAAATGACAGACTTGGAGCAGTGGAACAGATAAGCAATTTGGAGGACCTGAGGATTAACTCATTGTTCTCTGTTGTCAGGCTGTGAATCAGCCCAAATAATCACTTGGCACCCACCAGGAAAGGGCGAAGGGTCGGGCAAAGGGCCTGTCACACTCAGATTCTTCCAATCATTTAAACAGGTGCCTAACAGAGCAGGACAATGTCCTACATTTAAGGGGATGGAAGAAAACAAATGAGAACCAAGACCTAAGTAAGAGTGGCAGAAACAAAACAGCATTAAATATTTGTCTTGGCTTTGCTCTCTCTGGATGAAACTTGCCTACAGCTTGCTTACAGCATTGCAATTGTTTTTGTCTTGTGTTCTTTTTTTTCCCTCCGGTACGCAAAGAGAAAAATATATTTGTGATGACCTTGCAATAGTGCTTCCATCTAGATGATGTTCTTTGTGATATGTGATGATGAGACAACCCAAGAAAGGGATCTTGGGGTTTTGGTGGACAGCTCGATGAAGATGTCAACCCAATGCGCAGCAGCAGTAAAAAAAGCAAATTCCATGCTTGGCATGATTAGGAAGGGAAATGAAAATAAGTCAGCAAGTGTTGCATTGCCTCTGTACAAATCGATGGTGAGACCACACTTGGAGTACTGTGTACAGTTCTGGTCACCGCACCTCAAGAAGGATATAATGGAACTGGAAAAGGTGCAAAAAAGGGCAACAAGAATGATCAAGGAAATGGAGCGCCTCCCTTATGAAACCAGATTGCAACGCCTTGATCTCTTCAGCCTTGAAAGACGGCGTTTAAGGGGTGACTTGATCGAAGTGTATAAAATCATGCATGGGATAGAAAAGGTGGATAGAGAAAAATTATTTTCTCTATCACACAATACCAGGACAAGGGGGCACTCCCTAAAGCTCATAGCTAAGAAAGTGAGGACAAATAAAGGGAAATATTTCTTCACCCAGAGGGTCGTTGATTTATGGAATTCACTTCCTGAAGGGGTCGTGACAGCTGTCAGCCTTGACAGCTTCAAGGCAGGGCTAGATAGATTCATGGATGCAAAGTGTATTGGTGGTTATTAAAATGGATGTCCATGTGCCACCTCTATGATCCCCATGTACAATTGGTGGGCCACTGTGTGACACAGAATGCTGGACTCGATGGGCTTTGGCCTGATTCAGCATGGCTCTTCTTACGTTCTTATGTACATACCATAGGCATCTTCAGGGAAGGTTTAAAAAAAATCAAGATGGTGGCCATGCCCATGTAATCAATGTCCTATTCATTTGATGTGGTGCACCTCTCCCTGTGGACTCTCCTGATATAAGCAGACTTGGTCTGCATTCTTTCTTCTCTCCTTTTTTTTCCCCCTCCTAAACCTTCTGAGAACATTTTGACAATTTCATGATTAATCAGGATTTGAATCTAAGAGCCAGGTTTCTGAAGGCTATGCTGGGAAAATTGCAGGGTAACTGTGATCTCTCAAATTGGGATCTTCATTGGGGATATAAAAGAGGTCGCTTATGGATCTTCCTTACATCTAAAGATTTAGCATCCATGCCTATTCAAGACTGTCTCCCTCAACCAGCATCTGTTGATCCTGGATGAACCAGCTGATCTTGAGTCATCTTAAGAAGAGACATTGAGGATCACCATCTCAAGTGAGGAGAAAGGCCTGAAAAGGTTCAAACTATGGAGCATGTTTCTCCTCAGATATGGGAGATACTGTCTTGCTTGCCTTTTGCAAAGCAGCACTGATCCTTCTATTAAGGATCGGTTTTGTGGTGGATGATGGATCTGAGCAATGGTTATTTTA